>JAPMUY010001986.1:0-199075 GCA_026901105.3 Galaxias olidus | reverse complement strand
AATATATACAGCTAATCACCATGTCACAGTTATTGTTGATGGGATGTAATAAAGGTTAGTAATTATACATGAATGCATTCTGTAAGATAAGATGATTGTGGTTTGTATGTTTAGTACGTTATAATAACTGCTGTTTGGTTGGAGAACTCCTGGAGATCCTCACAGCTTCCACAGCAGCTTACTGGAGCACAAGTCAACATGTTCCAAAGAAGCTCTTAGCAGGAAGCACAAATACAGATATTTTCTTTTGAAGCCAACCGGAGGGGTGTAAAAACATACAGTTTATGGCAATGCCTCTAGAACAGGCAGCACAGACACAGGGACAGAGAAAACAGGCTGCACAGACAAACAGAGAAAACATGCATCACATACACAGGGACAGAGAAAACAGGCTGCACAGATACAGGGAGAGAGAAAACAGGCTGCACATACACAGGGAGAGAGAAAACAGGCTGCACATACACAGGGAGAGAGAAAACAGGCTGCACAGACACAGAGACAGAGAAACAGGCTGCACAGGGTTTGGCAAACAAACACACCAGGCTGCAACATCTTTAAGGGACAGCCAAAGTACTGGTCGTACCATATCATGGCGGTCTATCAAAGCAAATCAATGAATTGTAGGGGCCAAAGTGCTGCAACATGTTTAAGGTGGCAGGAAGTAATTAGCACTTTATCACACTGTGTCACTCTCAGTTAAATACTGACAAAAGTCCAAAGCAGTACAAGGTTGTTGCTCCACTATATCAATGAACACCATTTTAAACTGTTATTCTATTAGAGCTGAACAGGAAGGAATAAGACTTTGGATTTGTTTAAGCTTAGCTATCAGTCTGCCCAACAAAACCTCTAGGCCCCACCCACTCTATCCAGTGCTATGGTAACCAGCATGGACACAGAGATGCCACCGTTTCCCGGGAAACTCTTGCACTCATCAGGCGTCGCGGCAACAGCATGACTTCCTGCTAGAGCCGATAAGAATGTTGGCCACAAACCGGACAGACGGAATCTTTTGTAGTCGCCAGTCAGTATCAACACTCATTTCATTGCTGCAAAAAGATCTGTTAAACATGATGGAATAATCGATTACAGTGGTTTGTCTCAACTGAATCAAAGACACAAGACTATTCAGACGCACCCATTCAAAAGAGGATATGGCTTTATCATACAGTATAGAGTCGCTACCATCAAATCAAATATTATTATTCATAATTTACACTAACCACAACCACGCCACGAGTACATTTCCCTGGTTCAATGTCACCGAGTCTCTTTTCTGTACATAATCACAGAGGACAAATGTCAAGTGTTGTGGCTTTGTCCTCCACAGTAAGTTCACACACCGTGGAGAGTAGTGTTGACACTGAATGGGACGTGAGGGTGGCCCTTCAAAGACAAGTACAGTATGAATGCACAGAAACTCACAAAACACTTCAAACTGCAAGGTCGGCACATTGACAGACAAGACGAGGAGCTAACAGGCTAGACATATTGCCTTGATCTGTACCCAATCACAGACAGCTCATACTCTGAGTGAACAGCAACGCCAGCAACATTCTCGCTCCATATTAAATGAATATCATTGCTCCAGTCAAATTGAAAAACAGTTTTTTTTATGTGCATTTCAAGGGTTTAGTTAGTGAAGAAAGAAATGTGAATTGCTAAGAACATGCTGAGCTGGCTGTTTGAGTGCTGGAAGCTTCCATTTCCTATAAATGTCTGGTACGCTCGTTGGAGCTGGGCACCATGGGTGTGTGGTAAGACAGAATGAAACCCCGCACCATGTGGCTGTGTGGCACACAATGAAAAGTAACGTGGTATAAACCTCTCTGCCTGCTACTAAGCATGACTCTCACTGTAAATCTAACACACACTTTACCTCTCTGCCTCACCACAAACTACTGAGCATGACTCTCACTGTCTATCTACTTCTCTGCCTCACCACAAACTTACTGACCATGACTCTCGCTGTCAATCTAACACACACTTTACCTCTCTGCCTCACCACAAACTTACTGTGCATGACTCTCTGTCAATCTAACACACACTTTACCTCTCTGCCTCACCACAAACCACTGTGTATGACCCTTACTGTCAATCTAACACACTTTACCTCTCTGCCTCACCACAAACTACTGAGCATGACTCTCACTGTAAATCTAAATCATGAATATGTGTATGAGCGTGTGCGTGTGTGTGTGTGTGTATGTGTGTGTGTGTTTGTGTGTGTGTGTGTGAAATAGAGAGAGGGAGAGAATGAGAGGAGCTTGTCCATTCTGTTAGATTTTATCCCATGTCTGAATACAGCTTTGCACAAGATTAACCTTATTCAGTGCTAACCTACCAGGCTAATATTAAGTTTGTGTTTGTGTGAGTGTATGTGTTTACGTGTATTTGTTTATGTGTGTGTGTGCGCGTGTGTGTGTGTGTATGTTTGTCGGTCAGTGTCAGTAGCCCAGCATGACACCACTTGGGGGCGCTGAATCGGAAGAGTGTCTTCTACAGGCTTCTTTCTCACAAAATAATAACATTGCTCACACATACACACACACACACACACACACACACACACACAAACACTCACAAAAATGTATCTCTTCGCTTCCTTTAACGCTGTCACCTAGCAACGGCCCTCTTGATAGTGTTCCAGCTGGATCTGCTTACCACCTGGCCGTTTAGCATAGACAAGGTGCAGGAGCCAATCAAAGGCGACGAGAGCCGCTTAGGTTGGCTTCAGACGAATGTTAATGAGGTGCCCTGCACAGGGACAACAGCATAGAGGTGTTCATCATCATCATCACTAAACCTCTCTGTGTCTTCATCACTAAACCTCTGTGTCAACCCACTGACTTACAACACTGATTCACACTCTCTGATAATCAGAGCGATCCCGACAGCGAAACACATTCATTTATTTTGGACTTCGGAATTATGGTTGCACTGTGTCTGTGGAATTTGGTTTTTAGGTTTATTACCAAAACAATGATACAGGTTTCCTGACTCCAGTGCTTCAAAAATCTACATTGAGTCATATTGTGTTATGTTTACACAGACAGAATCTGTTCAAAACAAGATGGAGGCCTGAGGCCTACTGATAAACAGTAAGGTCCTATTGTACCATTTATAGCTTCTAATCTGTGGGATTAGTCGGCGCAGGAGATTGAGACTCCTCAGCCACAGGCCTCCACAAGGCTGTCTTATTAAAGGAGTGCCACTGGCTCTGTAAAGTGTCTATTCTATTAGCGAGAATAGCACTACTGTTAAATTGATAAATCAGTATGGATGGCTAGCTAATGGAACATGCTGACATTATGCATAGCGTGCAGCAGCTATTGACGCTGTGTGTGTGTGTGTGTGTGCGTGTGTGCGTGCGTGCGTGCGTGCGTGCGTGCGTAAGTGCGTGTACATATCACTGTAGGTTACAGAGATAGGCTGCTTCACGTCCCAGAGTTGTTATGCCTGTAGGTGACAAAGCGTGCGCCAGGTTCACGGAAAGACTGTGCTGATAGCATCTGAATGAGATTATATATATCATACTCTAAGAAAAATATATATAATGATAATAATATGTAATGCAGATGAGATTCAATATATCACACCTGCTAAGAAAAATACAAAAACAACAACCTATGCTGCTGTCCAATAGAGAAATGGCTAATTTGGTGTATTTTGAGAATGGGGTTGGTTGTCCAAAACAAAGTTTTACAGGGGATAAGAAGTTAGACTGGCGGAGTATATGGAACATAACATAATGTTTTTCTCCAGTGAGTTCATGGTTGCAGGCAAGGCTAGGTAATAACAGACATGGTTGCAGGCAGGGCTAGGTAATTTAAATTATTTATTTTTTCTGATCTGTGGATAAATAACACCAAGGCCTGAGAAGCCAAGTACATGCTGGATTAAAACACTTATAAATTAACAAATTATGTTAACTTACTTCATGTAAAAACACAAATAATGTTAATTGTACTGTAGCCAGAAAGGCATCACCTGGATACCTAAGTGGTCCTCAACGGTCCCAGTTTGCCTGTGAACACGCTATAGTTCTGTGTTGGGGGAGCAGTATATTCACTATATTATAATAGTTCTGTATTGAGGGAGCAGTATATTCACTGTGTTCAATTTAGCAATTATGAAAGTGTATGTCCCTCCTTTTTCTGATGTTTCTGAGCAAGGCACCCGTCCACACACACACACACACACACACACACACACACACACACACACACACACGCACACACACGCCAGCTTTTCATGTTATTTTTGTATAATACAATCTGTATATTTTCCCAAACTGTGCATTGTAAGCACCACAAGTTATATTGCTGAAAATCCATAATCAACCATAATTACCTTCTATCAAGCACAGGGCTTAGGTTGCAGGACATAACCCAGGTTATAAGTATAACCTCTATAGACAGCATGAATGAAGCTAATGCGGCATGGAGGATTTGCCCGTCAGAATGGGGGTCCTCCTGAGAGGGGTTTAAGGGATTATCTATGTTGAGATCGGTCTGCAAGAGATGGAGACAACTGGGCTAAAGATGGCTTTGAACACAAACAGCATGTATTGCACCAGGTCCGCTTCATAAGGAAATAAGCCAGGCAAAACCATATGTGGCCATAGAGTAATATGACAGCATGTTGTACTGCAATTCAAACTTGGGAACAAGAAGCTTGTCCGTCACCTTGGTTACAGCGCATGGACCTCATTGGACGACATTGGTAAAGCTGGGGGGTAGAGGGGGAAAGCATCCTTCAGGGTCATAACAACCAAACAAAAACCTGCAGCCATATTAGAGAGTGTGAGTGCGCACGACTGGGAGACATCTATCTGACAGCTTGTCCACGGGGCAGAGATGTTCAACCCTTCAGTTGAGGTCTTCAGGGCCAAACTGTTAGCAGTTCAAAGTGAAGGCCGACAGCCATTTTGAATGCTTCTCCTCTATGTTGATGGGATTTTTGAGCCCCTTAACAGAAGAAATAGAGGCCTATGAGAGTATTATGTTTGTGTGGCTTAAAATAAAACACTCTGTTATTCCTATTCTGTAATGCTTTTATTAGCTTCTGAATATTCTAAATTGGGTTGGATTGCGCGGTATTTTCTTTTTAAAACAGGACAAATTTGCTTTCACTATTATCTAAGCGATGGAAGTAAACGTCCTTTAACTTGCGCACACAAGCAAACACACACCATAATGACATACGTGTCACATGGATGGCAAAAAAACAATAATAACCTGTTACAACAAACAGTGTTCCAGAAGAGCCTAGAGGCTTACAAAGGCTATAATCTACAGTGGGTAAAGTAACACGGCAGGTCAGTCTGGCTAACTAATGACAATGTTCCCTTCACAGGACTCCGTGAGATCATTTCAATGAGTCGATATGCATCTCAGGGGGACCATATTAGGCTGTCTAGAAAAGCGCTATATCAAATGCAATCAATTATTATAATTATTATTATTATATTACATATTAATTGTGCATATACAGTATGATAGATATGTCTGGTAAAACAGTTGATAATCTCTGGCTATAATCTTTACTGAAATGTTTAAACTGAAGGACGACCAACAGCAGGATGGTCAAATAGAACAGATTCACCTTTCACCTCTTTAAGGACTTCTAGCTGAGCTACCTTAGGATGGCCTGATAGAGCAGGTTTATCTTTCAACTCTGGACTTCTAGCTGAGTTCGCTTGGAATGGTCTAATAGAACAGATTGACCTTTCACCTCTTTAAGGACTTCTAAATGAGCTTTCTTAGGATGGTCTAATAGAGCAGATTCACCTTTCACCTCTGGACTTTTAGCTGAGCTACCTTACACATCCCTATTAGGTAGTACCCGCGCTCAGAAACCACCGCTGTTCTGCAACACAGATAAGTTCATATCCTCAGCTGAACTCTGACCTGACTCCTCCCATCAGCGGCGGCCAGTCCATTTAAAACAGGCCAGGTCGATCAATTTTAATTAAAACTGTTGCCATTGTTGTGGCAGGCCCTTTTGTACCAACTTGACTGTCAGGGGTGAAGGGGGTGGAGTGTTACATTGAGTTTAAAGTCCTAGATGACCTCAGACTGTTAAGGATAACTTAGCCCACTGAGTACAGGGTCAAATAAAGGTAATAGAGTAGTCACTGTTTATCAGGTAAAGGTTCACCCTTTTTCAATAATAAAAAGCACACCCAATGTTTAGTATTTAGGCATCTTCATTGCTTTCACAAACTATGTGCAAATACAACTATCTACTTGGTTGAAATCAAGTCAAACTAAATGTAAACATTTGGTAAAAGGTGATAGTACTTAATCCCTTTTACCTGAACCTCTTCTGTACTTCTGTACTCAGCAGCACTCAAGTCATCGCCTTGCATAGTCACCTTTTGATTAGTGCATTTGTGTTTATGTTTCATATTTGCAGTCACTTGTTTGCTGGGCGTATTCGATTTAGTATGCTGCAAAAACAAAGGCTGAGGTAACAGCTGAATGTGTTACAACCTATGCTTTTCTTTAAGTATAATTTAATGACACCTATAGGCTACACAGCTCATTTGGTTGTAGGACATTTCACTGAAATCTCTCCCTCTCTCTCTAATAGCTATTTACATGCATTGCTGCTCGTGTCAGAGAGACAGTGTGCCTCTTAGCTCAGACACTTTGTCAGACAGTGGCCCCTAAAACGGTTGTGTGCATCTCCCAAACCGACTGACCTGACAGTAATTTACTCAGCAAGAATCGCCATTTTCTACTCCAGTCCTCTTTACAGGTTATTTTGCTTTTCTCTGGGTAGACAGAGCCTAGTCTTGCCTCTACGGTACCATGTGTTTCTGTATTTTATGGTGTAGACCATAGTGTCACATGTAAACATGATCTCCAATAGTGGTATGATTTGAGCCATTTTCGCATGAAAAAAATCCCTGCTTTAATAGTAATTACAAAACATCCCAGAATTGTGCTGTTTCATATTTGAACTGCAGGTAAAACAGAAAAGGGTCAAATACAGTCTGTCCGAGATATTACTGAATAATAATTATACCATTAAACAGATGCTACGTCAGACTACCTTGATTAGGCTTTATAGATCAAAGATGAGGATTCACTGTTCACTACCCTGATCTCAGTGACAGTCACCGTTTGTGTTTTTTCCTATACCGATGGAAATGAATAGGCCTATTGCAAACACATTTCTATATGCGGATGTTTTCTAGTTAGTTTTGGGGCATTAATTAACTGAAGTCAACCGTTCATATGAGTGCCGTGTGTCCCCGTCCTGTAATAATCCAGATGGCATGTCAACAGAGAGCAGAGATTATGAAACCACATCACGAGCAATTTATGCATTATCTCTCTGCTGCAGCAGTTATATCGCTCTTCCGCTGGGGGTAACCAAAACCAAACAGACGGCATAGGAGGAAGGAGCGGTGAGAACAGTAAGCTGGCGTGCTGATTTGGTTGTAACTCCGTGCCTGTAGGGATGAGGTTTGCCCTTCACTGCCTCTATGGACATCACAATATAGGTCACTCACAAACACTGTAGTTTAGTGGTACGACACCAATGACTTAACTACTCATGCTGCAATATACATCTGATGTTTCACCCAGCACTGTCTGATAGTCAGGTTATATAACAAAATGACAAAAAAATGTATTTAAATGTCCAGGTTATGGAAATTGCTTCCACCTCCACCCCAGATGCCTATTTGGGTCTAATCTGTTCCAAAGGGGGACTGAAGTATGTATGCTGCCACCTGAGTGTGGCCCGGATATGTTACGCAGGGAGCTTTAAAATAAATAGCCGGTCCAACCATGCCAAACTAAATTTGAATGTAATAAATGTTTAAGACAGATGAGTTTGTCTAACTGAATTATCCTAAAGCAACAGAGTCGCTGTCAGTGGGATCTGTTTAAATAGTCTGGAAAAAAACATTTGTAAGAGTTGTAATAAAGTGTTGGCTATGACACAATAAATTGAATAAACAGCTTTTTCAAATTGTTAGTGTGCATGTTTATTTCTGGTGTGTGTGTATGTTTCAGGAGTATCTCAGTTACAACTAACCACTTGTTAATAAAAGACTGTAGCCTACAGGACAGAATTTAGTAAAGACATTATATATGTCAATATTATTTTCAAAGGACGTGCATTAATCTGTATTAATCTTAAACTGTATGTAGCCTATGCTTCCGAACAGATATGCGCACGCGTGCACGCACGCACGTGCACATACATAGGCTACATAATCACGCTCTCTCTTACTCACACACTAACGTGCACTCTCTGGGCAACCACACACCTCTGTGTTGAACTGTGGGTAAGAACGTTGGATAAGAACGATAGGGTGTATGGATTACATAATTGACTGTTATGATCATAATCAGCTATATTGTGGACGCAAATGGTGCGACACTAAAGCCCTCTATTGATTGATGCCATCCGAGGTTGGCTTCATAGAATAGCCAGGATAACAATAATTATAGTAACTATAGCCAGGACAGTATAACCTAAATGCTTGAAAAGAAGGAATAATCAATAAATATGGCACAGGTGGATTGTGGAAGCATGCTGCATTTCAACCATAGAACATTTCGAGGAAATGCTGAAGCCTAGCTGCATGCAGCCTCTCGTTGTCAATTAGTGGACTTACTTTCGGTGATCTTCTGTAACCCAAGTACATCCTCAGGTGATACCGCGGGTTTTCTCAACAATTCCTCTTCCGTTGTAACCAAGACCCCTGAGTCTGTGGAATTGCAGCCTTTCTTCACTTTCATGTCCGCGAGCAGTTTGGGGTGCGTCTGGTGGGAACTGGGACTGCTGTTGCTCTCGATGTCACCGCAGCCAGCCTTGCTGTTATTAGTGGCCGATTTCTTGACACTGTCGTTAGTTGAATCCAGGCTATTACACTCAGCCTCTGTGCTGGTACAAGAATAGCTCATTCTATGCCTCCTCCTCCCTCCCGATATGCTAAAGAACAAATCAGCCTCCCTCCCTCACTTAAGACTCAGGAGCTCTCATTCGGTATTTAATTTAAATCCTTCGCGTTCTTTTAAACCCTAGGCCAATGTCTGCGTGTGAGAGTCGGACAAACAGCCTGACGGGTGAATCTGCCTCCGCGCGTGTCGATTCGGTGTTTTAAACGCAGAAGGAAGGACGACTCAACTGAAAACGTGGTGTTTAGCATGTATCAAAAAACAATAATAGCAAAGATTTATGCTGCAAGGCTCTTGTGATTAGTCAATCATTTTCACCAGGCACTAACCAATGAGTCATCCAACTTTACGAGAGCTGGAAACATATAGCCTACTGTATAAATAGTCAAATCTACAACTAGGCCTATCCATTTGACATGCTGCTTAAATTTACTTGGCCTTTGACCGATAAACACATAGTGTCACCTACGTAGGTCCTCGATCTGCGCGCTGAAATAGCTGAACGAAAACATTGTTTGGAGTAATTTTACTCAAATAAACAGTTGGTCTAATAACACTTAATTGTTACGTTGGAAAAATAAAAGGTATTGTGGCAATACCAGACACATGGACAGCCGCCTTTTCTGATAGATATAGGCCTTTTTTAAGGACACCAAACTACTTTTATAAGTATTAATAGGCTGTCGGAATACTTGACATATTATTAGCCTACTTGGTCGAAAAGAAAATCTGTGGGGCTCGGTGATCGTCACTTTACTATTCAATGGAACACCGACGGGGGTGCCAACACTATGTGTCCACTAGATGGCAGTCCCGGATCTTAAGAAGTTCGGTCATTTCTATCCACTTCCACCGCGCCTATCATAGTCTCACTGTGCAGCTGGTCTGTAATCATATGAAAAAAGAAATAGGCCAAGTTGAAGACAAATAATGTCGCCTACATAACCCATCTTAATGTACATGGATAAAGATTACGTGTGTTCTGCAAATAAAGGTTGATTGTAATTTGGTGGTGCGGAGTCTCCAGCCCAGCAGATGGAACCTTAGTAGAAGGCCTGAGGCCTCCATTCAGAGGGGAGATGAAGAGGAGATTGATGGACTGTGAGGTCCTCTAGGAATTTATATACATATGGTAACATCCTTCTCCTATGATATTATCATAACTAACCCAATATTGACTCTCCCCTACAAGAGTTAAACCAGTCTTAATGTTTCTCATTCTGTACTAACATATCAGTGTTACAGATGTATAGTTTACAGAAACCCTGTTTCACCTTGTAAGGAAGCTGCTGTGCCCCATCAGCATCACATTGATTTATACAGCAGCACTAAGGACTGGGAATGTAAACCTGATGTTATGCAAATGTAGACATTCCTTGTGGAACCATGCTTTTTATTCTTACTCGCCTTTTTGCTTTCCTCTAAACAAACTGAAAGTACTGTAATCCTTTAATTGGTTCTCAAATAGAACATGGACACAGCTTTTAACTATGATCTTAAACCCCCTCACAAGATAAGGTCGTTTATAACCACAGCATAGAAAACCTTTGGCTAGGCAGATAGAGCCAGGATATCTGCAGGGTTTCGATTTGAATTCAGATTTTCTGCTCAAACAAGTTGTGAGAAAACGACAGATTATTGAAAAAACATCTTTATTATTTTATATTTGATCAATTAAAATGTACAAATAAAAAAGCCGCAGGTGTATGATTCCTGTAGGACATCTTTGGCTCCCTCAGATTCAGAGACCGCTCACTTTGCTGGCAAGATAATCCATCAGCTTCTACAAAGACACAAGGTTCACTATTTCATACACATAGTAACAGACTAAAAAGTAAAGTCTATAGCAGCAAAGGTGTTTAAAAACATGGAGATTTGTCTTTTTGGTTTTGAGTAGTAGTAGGCATAAAATGCTGCTTGTCATTTGAGTGTTTAATTTAACTTTATTGTACCTTGAGCCTCTGAATCTGAAGAACTGCTGTGCCATTCAGCAGCTCCACATCAGTCTCCTCTGAGAAATTAAAGGTCTGAAAGGTAACACAAAGGACAGTCAGGTCTGTGGAGGATCTGTTCTGCTATTAAATCACTAACATAATGCTTCCCTAACTGTGTCCAAAGCTAATAGTTAGACAGGCAACAACTCCAGTTATGCAACATCTGAATGTGAGAGAGCGCCGCCGCCGCCGCCCCCCCCCCCCCATAGACGTCTCCATGGTGACTGTTTACCTCCCCCTGAGAGTTGCTGATGGTGACGCGAGAGCTGTAGTGGTCCATGGAACTGGAGAGCTGGCGGTCACGAGCATGCCTGGATCAACAGAACAAAATAACCTGCACCTCTAAAGAGTCTGAAACTAATTTCATTGTCAAAGCTATTTTTTTCAGACTCATCTTAAAAAAAAAAAAAAAGAGACCTAAAAACATATTTTTAATAAAGCCTTCTGCCAACTTATGTTATTTTGTTTGTCGGTAAATCTTTATAATGTTTGTTTTATTACAATCAATGTAGCACTTTGAGATTGTTTGAGTAAGGTAAAGCGCACAACAAATGAAATGTATTATTGGTATTAGTATCCTAAAACTAAATAAAAATAAATCCTTATTTCACTAGACTTTGTACAAACGTTCCATATTAGGAAGCAATGCTTTAACTGCTACTTCAGTCATGATACTGCGTGTTCCAAAAGATAAAGGATATGTTTGATAAAATGTAATAAAGTTCAAGATGTAGTCAATCAGCAGACTAACCTGTGTGTAGACTGGCTCAGTGTTGTAGTAGAGATAACCTGTGTGTAGACTGGCTCAGTGTTGTAGTAGAAACAGTCTGCAGACTAACCTGTGTGTAGGCTTGCTCACTGCTGTTGGGTCACTTAATTTGGAAACTCTTTGTTTGGTTCTTTTGCTAGCGACAGTAGTTGTGGCTGATCTGCACAGACAGATCAATGTACAGAGTGTCAGTACTGTTTAAAGACGTCTCAATGAAGCCGCACCAACAGATGTACGACCTCTCCCCACCACTAGATAGACTAAGTCTTCTGGACTTAAAGGATGTTTTGATGTTCGTGTGCGAGTTGTTTCCTGTGTTACCTGAGGCTCCCAGTGCTGTTGCTGGGGACTAGTGACCTGGTTCTGTTACCCCCCATCTGAAACACACACACACACACACACACGCACACACGCACACGCACACACACGCACACGCACACACGCGCGCGTCAATTAAATCATCGATAGTGGTTCAGTTAAGCTGTTCATCGTGAGCAGACTAAGACAGCTGTGTTCATCACCTTGGAAGAAGCACTAAGACACCAGTGTTCCTCACCTTGGAAGGAGCACTAAGACAGCAGTGTTCCTCACCTTGGAAGGAGCACTAAGACAGCAGTGTTCCTCACCTTGGAAGGAGCACTAAGACAGCAGTGTTCCTCACCTTGGAAGGCTCTGCTGGGGGTTTCCTACTTGCTGACTGCTGGGTCAGTTTTGGTCCCTGATCACAGATTTTAACTGTGGGAGTAAAAAGCCTATTACCATGCAGTCACATGAACATGTAGCTGATGTGTTTTTCACAGACTATTATGCAAGTCGTGAAGAGAACCTTTTTGCAAACAATATTAAGATAACTTCACCTCTTTTACTGAGCTTTCTAGTTAGGGGCTGTGTGATTTCAGGAGACTCAGTCTGAGAGACAAAAGGTTAAATATCTTGACAGAAAAACTCAATTTTAAAATCAAAGCAAAACAGTGTCTTGGCCTTACCTGCATGGCGATTGTCACGTCCCCAGCTGAAGTTTTCTCCGCTATGCAAACGACAACAACAAAAAAAAACGACAGATAAGTACGACTATAAACGCACCATAACAATATGGATATTGATTTGCATCGCACCTTCTATGATGTCTCTCACTAATGTGTTTTGAAGAGAAGGTGGCATTTTCATTAATTCTACTTTAAAGACACGATCAACCGTTGCCAACATCTGGTCCATTTTGGAAACCATCTCGTTTATGCGATATTGAGCTGTAAAAGGGCAGTTAGTGAGACAATTTGATGAGGCAAAAATTACACAAAAATGTATACAACGTCCAACTATGAACGTAACCTGAACCTTCTTTCTCGAAGTGTTGAATAAAAAGTTCAGCTCTTTTTCGCCGCATCTCCTTGTTCAAAGCGTATCCGTCCACATCGTCGACTCTTCTCCTTTCTCTCCTCATCGACATTCTGTCGTACAATTTACTCCTCCAGTAGCGTCAAAACCGTCCTTGCACACCTAAACAAGTTATAGCCAACCGGCATGGTCCACCGGGTGTTACCGGTCCTTCTAATCACTTCCACCTGTAGCTCTGCGTTTCCGTTTTGCAGTGTTGGGCTACAAAAACTTTCATTGACTTCAGAGAAGTTGTATTTACATATGCAAGTAATGGAAATAAACCATCTGTAACGTAATAGTAATTGACTGTATAGAGATCTTATGTAAAATACCGTGGCCCTGAGAAGCCACCGCACTGCAACTTTAGAAAACGCATGCAAAACACAAGCAAATTAAGAAAACATTTACATTAATTTGACAACACATGGGCAGCATTTCGAAAACGCGCTGCAAATTCAAACAACACAACACCTTACGGAAAAGCACTGCAAATACAAAAACAACACATTACAGAAACGCGCTGCAAATACAGACAACACAACACAATACAATACACGCTGCAAATAGGCAACAAGGGAAATGTTTCCAGAGGACACCTAAAAGTGACAAGGATACTCCGTTGTGGTGTCTGGATTTGCAGTGTATTTCTGTAACGTGTTGTGTTTTCTGTCTTTGTAGCAGGTCTCTGTAATGTGTTGTGTCTTCTGTGCTTGCAGCGCGTTTCTGTAATGTGTTGCATGTTCGTATTTGCAGCATGTTTCTGTAATGTGTTGTGCTGTCTGAATTTGCAGGGCGTGTTCGAAATGCTGCGCATGTGTTGTCAAATAGATGTAGCCTAGATGTTTTCTTAATTTGCTTGTGTTTTGTCTATTTGCATGTGTTTTTTTAAATTGCAGCAGTGCGTTTGGTCTCTCAGGGCCATCGTAGTAAAGGCTGATAATAGAATAAATCCTTAAAGCATCTAATGAAGAGGCAACATATCAGAATGTGTGATAAATGACCCCTGAAGAATCTGACATTTTAAACAGAGAGCCTTGAAGGAAGCAAATTAGTCTAAATCTTAAAGGCTGGCCCCCACGGTCACCTACTGAGCCACTGTAATAGATGTGAATTGTCTTCGCAAACCTCTCATTATAATAAAATATAACATACATAACATACAACTGTGCAATACAAACACAAGAATATAGGCTAAATTATATAGCAAAATCCTTTAGTTTGACATATACAATAGCCAAATAATTTACTTTTTAAATCAAATATAGCCAAATCCTCTTGCTTAAAGATGTAATATAACCAAATAATTTAGTTTTGACATAGAAGTGCCGTGACTGCCTGTCTCACAGCTTAACAGAAGGCCCGCCCACTTCTCTACTGATCGCTTTGTGACGATGAGACCAATAGACGGCGCTCACACTCCGCCAAACTGAGGCAAACGTATGTCTTTCAGTGTGCGTTGGTGTTCCGAGTGTTTGTCTCTGATGAGTGTTTTAACTAAACTTTATCTTTGTGTTTGCCTTTCGAAACAGGTGCTGGTGCTTTACAGCAAATGTGTGTGTTTTATATGTGTGTGTCTCTGTTGAAGGTCTGTATGTTTTATGTTTGTGTGTGTATGTGTGTGAATCAGTGTGAGAACATACGTGTCTGTTTGGGTCTCTGTCTTATATGTGGGTGTCTGTTATATTGTGGCCGTGTGCCTCTGTGTTATAAGTGTGTATGTGTGTGTTTGTGTCTATATACGTATCTATGTAATACAAGTGTGTGTATGTCTCTGTGTTATATGAGTGTGTGTGTGTGTGTGTGTGTGTTTGTGTCTCACGTTGGTGTGTGTGTGTGTGTGTGTGCGTGTGTGTGTTTGTATGTGTGTGTGTGTGTATGTGTGGGTCTATATACTTGTCTGTGTTATACATGTGTGTGTATGTCTCTTTGCTGTGTGTTTGTGTCTCTTTGTTTCACGTTGGTGTGTGTGTGTGTGTGTGTGTGTTTGTGTGTGTGTGTGTGAGTTGCCTAACCACAGCATATAAAAGCTTTGGCTTGGCAGGTAGAGCCAGGATATGTGCAGGGCTCCCTCTCACGCGATGCCCTGCCTGATATCCCTGGCCTGGGAAGCAAACCTTCGTGATCCCGGCTCGTTGAGAGATTTTAGTATTTTCTATATAAAACATAAACCTTTGTGTTTTGCTCCCACAAAGCTAGGCCTGGCGTTTTACTGTGGGGTCGTAAACACAAAAACAGATGGACAGGGGGAGGGGTGGGGGTGGGGGTGGAGAGAGTGATGGGGGAGGAGGGCAGGAGGTGGAAAGGCGGGGAGAGGTGGAGAGAGAGGACGGCCGGGGAGTGGAGAGAGAGAGAGAGAGAGAGAGAGAGAGAGAGAGAGAGAGAGAGATAGGAGGACGGTTGGAATGGGAGAGAGAGATATGAGGAAGGAGGTGGAAGGGGAGGGGGGTGACAGGGTCGAGAGAGAGAGAGAGGGGGGGGGGGGGGCGGGGGGGCTTAGGGATGATCTGATGAAAACCGGTCTTGGATAGGTCTGAGTTCTGTGATCACAAATTCAGGTGGTTCTCATTGACTCTATTGCGTAAGGAAACAGCACTTGGGAATTGAATAAAATCCTCTGATACACACTATCTCAGACAGAGAGAGAGAGAGAGAGAGAGAGAGATACAAAGAGAGAGAGAGGGATGAGTGTGGAAACTGTAGTCTCCCTCACACACAAGCTGCACACACGGACACAGACACAAACACAATGTGTGTAAGAGCAGAGAGAGAGTAGCCTTATGGGATGATCTAACAAAAAACAACGTACGGTATTCTAAGATATACTGTATATCATGGAGGAAAGGTGGCGTTATCAAATTCACCAATCTTTTTCTATGAAAAACGGAGCACAAATCATTATTTCATAAACATCAATGTAATTCTAACCTCCATACGAGTAAAGCCTACACCTCGATCATCCCAGCTGGGAAATGTAGTTTAAACATCCGTTTACGCGCACTGAGAGAATCCCACAACAACAGGGGAGTGACTCTGACCCGGTTAAGACACACTTACACTTACAATTACACACACACGCGCGCAGTGGTAAGGTGCCAGACACCAGTGCACCCAGCAGGACGTTAGGGCCTCAGCAGGAGATGCAGTCTGAGGACACGGTACATCCCCTCCTGAAGAACATTGGAAACACATGTCTGATAAAAGCTGCTGCCACAACACGGCATCAACTGCAGACACACACACGCAAACACATGCACGCACACATTCACACTCACACAAACACATGCCCGCACACATTCACACTCACACAAACACATGCACGCACACATTCATACTCACACAAACTCATGCACGCACACATTCACACTCACGCAAACACATGCACGCACACATTCACACTCACGCAAACACATGCACGCACACATTCACACTCACACAAACACATGCACGCACACATTCACACTCACGCAGACACATGCACGCACGCATACACATACACACACCTTTAGACAGTTGTTCTGAAGATGCCTGATTATGCACACACACACACACACACACACACACACACACACACACACACACACACACACACACACACACACACACACACACCAACACCAACAGAGGTAGATAACGTTACAACGCTAGCATGCTAGTGGCAAACAGTTAGCAGTAAACTGACAGTCAGCCAAGTCTTCTTTGCAACGGTTTGGGAAAATAATTACACTAAGCAAACGGTAGGGGTCGACAAAATCACCTCCTACATATAAACTGCCTTTAGTAACTTTAAGCTGCCTCTTTTGAGTTGTTTTGGTGTGATTAGTACGACCCGGATAGGTTTGTATGTAAGGTACCCCAAGAGCAGTAGGAAGGGGATTCGGTAATTTAATATACACACTCTTAGCTGCATTGCTGTCCATAGAATGTGTGTTTGTGTGTGTGTGTGTGTGTGTGTGTGTGTGTGTGTGTGTGTGTGTGTGTGTGTGTGTGTTTTTGTCTGTGCATCAGCTGTCCTCTTCAATGCAACAACACAGATGCCTGTGACAGTGCAGAACAACTGCCTTTTCTAAATGTGGAGACAGAGAGAGGAAGGGAGGAGAGAGGAGGGGTACTGACAGAGAGAGAGGGGAGGGAAGGTGAGGAGAGGAGGGGTACTTACAGAGAGAGAGGGGGGAGGAGAAAGAGGAGAGGTACTGACAGAGAGAGAGGGGAGGTGGGTAGATAATGAATAAATAATCCAAGACAGGGGTCCAGAGATCTATAAACTATTAAATGAACTTGTATTTGACTATCGATTTGTCCATGTATTTGTACTATTTGTACTATAATTGTATTATTAAATGAAGTTGTATTTGATTCTATAATTTCATTCTTAAAGTTAGTCTTATTTGATACCGTTATTTCCAGCAGTTGCTGCTAGTCATTACAAACTCTATATGCTGACAAAGATGGTTCTCAATTAAATCATTGCAAAAAGTGAGAGAGGGAGAAACAGAAGAGAGAGAGAGAGAGCGAGAGATAGAGAGACATAGAAACAGAAAGATAGAGAGAGAGACGGAGAGAGAGAGAGATGGACAGGAAGACTGCGACGTCAGAGTGAGAGTGAACAGGAGTGTCTTTGTAGAGTGAGAGGGAAATCTGACATCTCTAGAGAGAGAGAGAGAGAGAGAGAGAGAGAGAGAGAGAACTGTGTCTGGAGAGAGGGGGAGAGAGAGAGTTGTGTGTAGAGAGAGATAGAGACAGAGCTGTGTCTGTAGAGAGAGACAGAGTGACATAGACATAGAGCTGGGTCTGTGGAGAGATATAGAGGGGGAGAGAGAGAGAGAGAGAGAGAGAGAGAGAGAGAGAGAGAGAGAGAGAGAGAAAGTCCACTCACCTAACAAAATTTTAAAACATGGGAAAAGCATCCAATTGAGACCCTACATGCAGAACTTTGTAAATCTATCCTCGGGGTACAAAGAAGTACCCCAAACAACGCATGTATAGGCAGAATTAGGCCAATTCCCCCTAATTATTACAATCCAGAAAACGAGCCGTCAAATTCTTTAATCATTTAAAAAATAGTAACCCCAACTCCTACAATTATAATGCCCTTAAATGCCAAGAGTTGAGCAATAAAAAGGGTCCCCTCATCCAGCTGGTCCTGGGGATAAATTCACCCGATAGCACAACGCCTCAGGACTGTCCTCAGACAATCTGGCCCAACCATATTATGAAGAAACAAAAAGAAAATGACATATCATAATGGAAAGAATCAACTAAATCCCAAAGTAAACTTGATTTCTGTTTGGCACTAAACAGACAGTACACAATGGCAGACTACCTGACCTCTGTGACTGACAGAAAACTGAGGAAATCACTGACAAAGTACAGACTCAGTGAGCGCAGCCTGGCCATGGAAAGAGGCTGTCACATGCAGACCTGGCAGCCCAGGGAGGACAGACTGTGCTCACTTTGCTCCCAGGGAGAGGTGGAGACAGAGCTTCACATTCTTTTAAAATGCAATAATTACAAACTCATTCGAGAAACCTTCTTCCCTAAATTTCAAACCATATGTTCAAACATAGTTCAGATTTACAAAAACCTGAATACCTTCTGGGTGAAATTAGTGAGTGTGCCATAATGGCAGGACTATACGTCATATCTTGCCACACCACCAGACAAGAGTCACTTTTTGAGTGAACTCCAAATGATACGCTATTTTTATGTTTATAATAATCAATACTGTTATTATATTTGTTTTTAAAATGTATGTTTGCTTTGGCAGTACCTACTTTGTATTTTCATGCCAATAAAGCACCATTGAATTGAATTGAATTGAATTGAATTGAATGAAATTGAGAGAGAGAGAGAGAGAGAGCGAGAGAGCGAGAGAGAGAGCGAGAGAGCGAGAGAGAGAGAGATGTGTGTAGATCGAGATCTAGCCTCCACACAGTCTGTTGTCTGTTTGTTTAGACTCAAAGCAGATGCTTACTCCCCATGACCAGTCTGCATGTGTTTGCGTGTGTGTGTGTGTGTGTGGGTGGGTGTGTACGTGTGTGTGTGTGTGTGTGTGTGTGTGTGTGTGTGTGTGTGTGTGTGTGTGTGTGTGTGTGTGTGTGTGTGGGGGGGGTGGGGGTGGTGTGTACGTGTCTGTGGGTGTGTATGTGTGTGTGTTAGGCTGCATGGGTGGCCTAATTATCAAATGACTCAGCTCATTCCCAGTCGGTCACAAAATGGTGGTCCGGCGTCCACAAACACACACACCTTTTGGCTTTAAGTTATACTCTGTGTATTTTGAAGATTGATAGATTTTTGGTTATGCGATTTAGCTAAATTTTGTATGATTTTATAGATTGATAATTTTAATGAGAGTGCAACAGAACCAAATATTCCACCCACTAGACTAAAACACTGTGCACACTCTCTTTCTCTCTCTCTCTCTCTCTCTCTCTCTCTCTCTCTCTCTCTCTCTCTCTCTTGCTCTCTCTCTCTCTCTCTCTCTCTCTCCTCCAGGCTTTGATTGTGTTAAAGGGAACAGTGTTCTGGGGAGAGGAGTTTCATCTTTGCTTCAAACTGATGGATAAGAACATATTCAATTATTTTCTGCATTCAGACAAGCACACACACACACACACACACACACACACACACACCCACACACACACCCACACACACCCACACATTGATGAACAGAGACACACGCACACACACACACACTGAAACACAGACACGAACACGGACACACATCAATGTACACTAACAGAACAAAGAATACTCACACAGACACACTCAGACACACACAAACAGAGAGAGACACACTAGAGACACACACATACACACTAGAAATACACACAGACACACACACACACACACACACACACTAGAGACACACAGAGACATACACAGACACACACGCACACACACTGAAACACTAGAGACACACACAGACACTAGAGAAACACACAGACACACAGACACACACAGGCAATTAAATCCCAATCAGACTATTTACTATGACATCTGCAAGGAGATGACAATCTGTCTGGCATTTGAATAAAGAACAATAAAATATAAATAGATTTGTATTTGCTCAACCTCAGCTCTGCCGGATGAGAAGCAGACACACACACAAACACACTCTCACACAGTCACACACACACACACACCCACACACTATATACTATATTTCTCATGATAATTACTGGTCTTAGCTGGAAGAAGCCGATTGGATTCGAATAAATAATGTATAATTACTATTAGATATTAAGCTTGTGACCCTGGTCCATTGGCAATTGGTTTTGTAATTAGCATTTGGAAATTAATACTATATATGACATATATGTATCTGATATGTCATATTTGGTAGTTTGATTTTCTCCAGTATGAGACACTGATGATAAATCTCCTGGTAGTTTGACAACACTTAGAGCCTGTTGAATTCCTTTTAACCTCTGACCTTTACAAGATGCCAAAGGCAGTGCATTTTGTTCGGCTGAGTATTGCATAATGTTTGGCTGTGTATTGCATAAATTGTGTTAGTGATCGCTATAATTGTGTAGTGTTAGTTCAGTCAGACAAACTCATCCATCTTAAACATTTATTACATGTGAATACAATTCAGTTTGGCATGGTTGAATCTGCCAATGTCTTTTGAAGCTCCCTACCATAACATACCTGGAACAACACTCAGGTGGCAGAGAGCACACATCAACCCCCCTTTGGAATTTATTTGTAGATTCAAGGTGGCAGTTGGTTAAGAGGTGGGGACAACAAACACAGACCTACACGTGAGATCTGGTCATTGAAATACCCCCCTCACTGGCACACATGCAGTATGACAGCCTACATCAGCCACACACAGTCATCTACCTGAACTTCAGCTGAAGCGTCATTGTTTGCTGTAATTGTGTATTGTGTAAACTGCGTTTGTGTTTGCTATGATTGTGTATTGTGTAAACTGTGTTTGTGTTTGCTATGATTGTGTCTTAACCTCTTCCTGCTTCTCTGATGTCCCATGACCAATCAGCTGCCCGTTGCCATAGTGGTGTAAATGACAGCTGGGGGTCTCTGTAGCACCTCTCAGTCCCTTTCCAAGGTCACATGACGCTCATAGCACCGTCCAATACGCTAACAACTAATTATATCCTGTCGTTACCATAAGCATATTGCTCCCCAAATCATAAAGTATCATTTAATGAAAAAAATATTTTTTGTTGATTTTATTGTTAGATTTACTGATTTTATTGACTTTTACTCTTTTCAGTAGTGTATTGGAAACACTAACACAGTTAAAAAATGCACCATTACAGCAAACAGACACAGCTTAGACAATACACTATTACAGCTAACACAGACACAGTTTAGATACTTTGGAACTGCATGCAGACATTTTATGACACTTTTAACAAAAGCAGAAATGTATCTTACATTTACACCTTGAAACAAATCAGAGACTGTATAACAATCGTACATTTTTCATTGCACACTAAACTAAGAAAAACAAGTTTACATCTCACACTCACTTTTATGACTCACATTAATAGTCATAAAATGCACTTCTTGAAGCTAGCGTCCAAATTATCTTGGATTAACCGGAAAGGTGGGTTTAGTTTGAATCCACATATTTAGGATCAGTCAACAGTTGCCGTACCATCACACACCAGTAGGGGTCATTCTACTTGTGAAGCTTCAGTTATATAAAGATGCCAAGCCACAATTCAGCTGGTAGTTCAGTCACTCTCCTGAGAGCAGCCTCTCTAGTATCAGATCACCCTGACACTTGGTCCACACAGCAGCTCCTCCTGCCCCTCCTCCACCCTCCTGCTAATGTGTCCACCTCCCCCAAGGCCCTCCTTCTCCTCCTTCTCCTCCTCCTCCTCCTCCCACGCTTCACTTTGAAAACAGCCGCTAAGCAATGGGAGACAAATGCTGTCTCCTGTCCTTCAGTTGCCAAGTTAGACAGAATGTTGCTAAGTTAGACAGAAAAGCTGTTGATGGAAATAAATAAAAAAAAAATAAAAAAAATACTCCAATCCAAAATTCTTCAATACGTGACAAGATTTAAGATGGATCGGAAAGGTTGCGGGGGGGGGGGGGGGGGATTTATAGGACAGTCTATATTGAGAGGAACCTCTCTGTTTTAGTGATGGATGGTGGGTGGGTCTGAGGATCTAATCAATCCTTTCTGTGCCGGCCAACTTTGGTACTAAAGAGAGAAAGAGACAGAGGGGAAGAGAGGGAGATAGGACAAAAAAGAGGAGAGATCAGCTGAATTCGTTCATGAATCCAGTTTTTCTTTATTATCTACAAAGTTCCAGGCCTGACTTACATAAAACCACGCTAAACTAGCTCATTCTTTCAGAACAAAGCTTGAACCTAAAATGCATGAATAGCATTTTGTAAAATATATTGTTTTATTTTGTACCCATGATGGCCCTGCTGAATAAGAATATATAATTGGATTTTTGATACTATGAACAAAACATACTTTTCTGGTGTTTTCTCCCAAGAGACACTAAGAATTTTTGAAAGGAGTGTCATAGGTTTTGGAGTGAGTTCCTCCACTGTACTGATTAGTAAAAGTTACTGAATCAGTCATAGGTTTGGAGTGAGTTGCTCCACTGGGCTGATTAGTAGAGTAATGGTGACTGTCGGTAAACGTTATCTCTGTCCACTCTGAGAAGAAGTCAGGCAGCCATTGTGATGCGGGCTCTCCATTACCGCAGACTCATTAACATGTCAATGATAAAGCCTCATTCTGATGGAGATAGGGGAGGCTAGAGAAACGGCTTTGTTCTGCTCTCGTGGGAGAGAGGAGAGATGGGAGGAGAGCGGGACAGAGGGAGAGATGGGAGGCGATGGGAGTAAAAAAGGAGTAAAAAAAGATGGAGTGAGAGAAAAAAGAGAAAGAGGAAAACAGGAGAGTCATGGAGAGAGAGGGCAAGAGAGAGAATGGGTGAGCGGACAGATCTAAAGCCACCTGTTTCACAAAGAAAGAAAGAAAGAAAGAAAGAAAGAAAGAAAGAAAGAAAGAAGCATCACTTAAAAAAGAAAACAATTAAGATTTACTTTGTAGGCAGCAAATACCCATAACACACGCACACACACACACACACACACACACACACACACACACACACACACACACACACACACACACACACACACACACATCCCTTAAGACCTCCATAGCCCTCTTCCATTCCGTTCTGTGTGTGTGGGCAAGGGAATGTGCGTGGTGTGTGTGTGTGTGTGTGTGTGTGTGTGTGTGTGTGCGTGTGTGTGTGAGAGAATGTGTGTGTGTGTGTCTCCCCAGGAGCCAGATGGGGTATAGGGGAGAGAGCAGCACACAGTACCCCCTGGAGCTCCTAGAATTGGGGTCTCCGCTGGGGGGCTATGCTAATACTGATTTGGGGTGGTGTGTGTGTGATAAAGAGGAGTGCGAGATTTGGAGAGAATATGAGTGTGATGTGTGTGTGTGTGTGTGTGAGTGTAATCTGTGTGTGTGGCTGTGTGAAGGCAGCAGATGCACCAGCAGAGTCTGTGTGAGACACATTAGATAAACACCAACATACATACACACACACACACACACACACACACATAGGACCACACACACACACTCACACACACTCTCTCTCTCTCTCTCTCTCTCTCTCTCTCTCTCTCTCTCTCTCTCTCTCTCTCTCTCTCCATGTCTGTCAGGCCTGTCCTGCTGATAACTAATGATAAGTCAGCTGGCTGGTAAACAACAGGCCACCATGAAGGGAGATTACCACTGATTAACTAATTTAATTTAGACTAGCATACTGGTCCTCCTGACTGATCTAGACTAGTATACAGAGACTGCTCCAGGCTGATTTAGTCTAGAATACAGACTGATCTATTCTAAAATACAGAATGCTCCAGACTGATCTAGTCTCGAATACAGAGTGACTGCTCCAGACTTATCTAGTCTAGAATACAGACTGCTCCAGACTGATCTAGTCTAGAATACAATAATAATACTAATACATTTCATTTATAGGTGCCTTTCTAGACACCCAAGGTCACCAGCTGCTCCAGCCTGACTGCTTTTGTCACTTTCTAATGTTCAAGCGAATCTGCTATCTTCCTCTGTGTTTAACTGTTTCTCCCCCGTTTCTCCCGTTTCTTTCCATGTTTTCTTTCTCTCTCCATCATCCCTTCAAAGTATGTGGTGATATAGTCAGACCTCTCCATGCTCTGCTGTTCTGCCTTAGCTGTCATACATTTCAATGCATCACCACACTCAGCTTCAGGCTACCACTCTCACACACACACACACACACACACACACACACACACACACACACACACACACACACACACAAAAGCAAAATAGGCTACACACACAAACCACACACATTAACTATTACAACACAACACACATATCACACAACAAACACCTTCAACACACATTACATTTTGCACAATTAAAAATAAAATGTGCAGACACTAAACACATTTCCCTACAAAATATGAAAAGTCAGTAGCAATAGCACCCTGCATTCCACCTCTGGCTTGCCTCTGAAACTAAGCTGGGTTGGTCAGGATTCTCCCTTGGATGGGAGACCAGTTGCTGCTGAAAGTGGTGTTGGTTGACCAGCAGGGGTCACTGCTACCATCTGGTCTGTGGCAGTCCAATGCCCCAGAACAGTGACAGGGACACTGTCCTGTACAGAGAGCATCTTTAGGATGGGGCCTTAAAAGAGTGTCCTGATTCTCTGTTGTTACTAAAGATCCCATGGCACTTCTCGAAAATAGTAGGGGTGAAACCCCGGCGTCTTGGCTAAATTCCCACTCTGACACTATATCAATCCTGTACACTTAATCATCCCGCAGCCTCAAATTGGCTGGTTTATCCCCTCTCCTGCCCCTTGTGGCTCTCAGTAGGTCATAAACTGATGTGTGGTGAGTAAGTCTGGTGCAAAATGGCTGCCGTGGCATCACCCAGGTGGGTGCTACACATGGCCGACCAAAACTGTGAGTCTTTCTTTAAATAATTTAGGTTAGAATAAGAACGAGCAAGGAGTCAATTCTACAAAGACCCCTTAAAATTGACTAAGTCCTTGTTCAACAAAGCAAAAGACGGAACGCTTAATACAACAAAACGGACTGGAGTCGCACCTAAAATAAACTCACACAGATGAGAAAATGCATGAGGAACTCACAGTTCCCGCAGATATTCCACCAATTGAGGACCCAGTAGAGCAAATGGACACCAGCCCTCCAAAATGGAAAGAGGTGGAAAATGCAGTCAGACGTGCAAGAGCAGCATCGGCACCAGGACCCAAATGGAGTACTTTACAGACTGTATAAAAATACATCTAATGTCCTACGTTTCCTTTGGAAACTACTGAAGCTAGCATGGGAAAAACAAATCATTCCCAGATCGTGGCGTCGAGCCAGAGGAGTACTGATTCCAAAAGAGAAAGATTCTAGTGACATTAACGAGTTCAGACCAATTTGCTTGCTTAATGTGGAAGGGAAAATATGTTTTAGCGTAGTAGCACAAAGAATGAGAGAATACCTTACAAAGAACAAGTTAAAAGATACCTCAGTACAGAAAGCTGGCATTTCAGGCTTTTCCGGGTGTCTGGAGCACACTAGCATGATTTTGGACCAAATTTAATTGGCAAAACGTGAGAAAAAGGATCTTCATGTCATTTTCCTGGACTTGGCCAACGCATTTGGGTCTGAGCCCCACAAGCTTTTGTGGTCTGCATTTGAGTTTTTTAAGGTACCAAATGCAATTTTAAACCTGGTTAATGCATACTTTCAGGACATTCAATTGTTTTGATACACTGACATATACCACCAAATGGCAATGCCTGGAGATTGGCATCATGGCCGGATGTACAATCTCACCCTTGGCATTTACTATGGCCATGGAAGTAATAATCCGAGCATCAAAATGGGTTGTTGGTGGGCAAAAGTTAAGGGCAGGATTATGTCTCCCTCCCATTCGAGCATATATGGATGATATGACAATATTGATGACAACAGCTCAATGTACTAAAAGGCTGCTAAGCAAACTTAATGATAACCTTAAATGGGCTAGAATGAAAGTAAAACCAAGCAAATCCAGAAGCATATCGGTTGCTAAGGGAAAATTGTGCAACATAATTTTCTTCATAGATGAGGATCCAATTCCAACCGTGATCGAAAAGCCTGTCAAAAGTCATGGAAAATGGTACAATGCTACCCTTAAAGACTCTGAGCAGGTGGAGGAATTAAGGATAGAACTGAACAGAGGCCTGGAGAACATTGAGAAGTCAGGGTTGCCAGGAAAGCTTAAACTATGATGCCTACAGTTTGGACTTCTACCCCGGCTCATGTGGCCATTGACAGTGTATGATGTACCCATCACTAAAGTTGAAAAGCTAGAAAGAAGAGTCAGCTTTTATGCTAGAAAATGGCTAGGGGTGCCACGGTGTCTTAGTAGCCTGGCTCTTAATGGGAAAGGAGCTCTGGAACTGCCGCTTATTGGGTTTACAGAGGAATTTAAGTGCGCTAAAGCTAGATTAGAAATGACACTTACGGAATCCCGAGTAAGAAAAGCGGCACCCACATTAGCAACAGGACAAAAATGGAATCCAGAAAATGCAGTACTGCAAGCAAAAGCAGCCCTTAAACATACGGAAATAGTAGGACAAGTTCAACATGGATGAGGAGGATTTGGACTTGGTACAAGTAAACCGAGATGGTCAAAAGCAACCCCTTTGGAACAATGCAAATTAGTGATAGAACAGATACGTAAGCAAGAGGAAGCAGTAAGGAGCGCTAAAACTGTCTCACAAGCCAAACAGGGGCGATGGATGAACTGGGAAAGTGTAGAGCAGAGGAAAATTACCTGGAAGGACTTGTGGGGAATGGAATCCACAAGAATTAGCTTCACTGTTAGGGCAACCTACGACGTACTGCCAACACCGACAAATCTCAGCCAATGGGTAAGTGAGGATCCAACTTGCCCCCTCTCTGGCAGGACGGCTAATCTCAAACACATAATGGCTGGTTGCAGGACGAACCTTACTCAAGGAAGATAGACCTGGCGCCACTATCAAGTACTAAAATTCTTGGCGGAAGCAATAGAGCATAGGCGCTCAACAGTTAATGCCCTGCCAATTGGAGCAGAGGGCGACATGCACCACATTTGCTTTGTCAGGGAGGGAGTTCCGGGAAAGAAGAGTTATAGAGCAAAACAAAGCTCATGGCAGCTGAGGAGAGCATGTGATCGGAAAATGCTTGCTGATGTCGGCCAACAACTGAGAGTCCCATCGTAGATTTCAACAACCAACTTAAGACCAGACTTATTACTCTGGTCCAACACACAGCAAATTGTTTATTTTATAGAGCTAACAGTCCCATGGGAAGAAGCAATAGACGAGGCTTACGAAAGAAAGAAACTCCGCTATAGCAAATTAGCAGCTGAGGCAGAACAGCGAGTTTGGAGAACAAAGGCGTGCCCTGTGGAAGTTGGATGCCGTGGATTTGTGGCAATTTCAACAACCAAACTACTTAATGAGTTGGGGATCTGCGCCAAAGATTTGTGCCATACCATAAAAGCTATATCAGATATAGCAGAAAGAAGTAGCCAGTGGTTGTGGCTGAAAAGGAAGGATTCTACATGGGCACAAAAGTAAAGAACATCATGCTGAAAAACCAAGAAGTGGTTTAATCTCAGGACAATGGTATAAAAGGCAAGTCTTTCCTGCAGAGCGTCATTCATCAAGCCTGCAGGAACAGTGTAGGGAAAGATAATCTTCTTTTCAGGTGGTAAGTATCCTTGCAGAGTTGGCAGAAAGTGCCTGCAGGCATAGGGAATAGGGATAGGTATAGGGATATCTGCGGAGTGTCATATATTAAGCCTGCAGTAACAGAGTAGGGAAAGATTATCTTCTTTTCAGGTGGTAAGTATCCCTGCAGAGTTGGCATTGAAAGCCTGCAGGAATAGGAATTAGGGATAGGTATTGGGGTAGCTCTCAGTTTAATAAACAACTTCTTTTTTCTTTTCTTTTTTTATATCTGGCCGTGCCGAGAGCGGATATAGAGGGGGGTGGATCTGAGACGTCATTGCTCACCGTTAAGCCTTCTGGAGATGTCGTGGGCTCAAATTCACGAATCATCTGGGATGGAGGGTGCCCACTTGAAAACCCCAAGGACAAATCTGCTCTCAACCCATGTCCATTCTAAAATATTGTCTTTTGAAGTGCTCATCTTGGAATATGGCATAATGGATATTATAACATCCTATCCTGTGTATATTGAAATGAGAATAAAAGATAAATTAATCAAATGTTTTAAACTTGACATGTAAGAAATTGATTCATGAGTAATAAACCAGGGATAAAGACATTTCACTTAACTATTTACTTTGGGAATAAAAACCAAATTTTAACAAAGTGTCCTTAAAGAACACAAAGCTAAGTAACTGACAGGATCCACCTAAGACACACATACTAGGAATGATATACTGTGCGTTTTAACAAAATTATTGGTAATTAAGGTTCTCAGCTCTTTCATTTATATTCTTTATATTTTAACTGTGATAAAAGATAATATAATCAGATGTTTTAAACTTGAAATGTAAGTCTCCTTAAAGAACACAAAGCTAAGTAACTGACAGGATCCACCCAGTAAGTCGACCTTCACTGGCCCTTTTAAGACCAGGGGTTTGAAACTGGACACTCTTCCTCCCTCCAGAGATTTGTTTAGGCTCAGGATGCTGGACCCCAACCCTGGATCCACCCGAGGACACACCTGCAGAACAGAGCATAAATGCCCAGGACGGATCAGACTCAAACATCAAGCCTCAGGGAGCCTCTCCAAAGCACCTCCAACCAGCCTCAGAGTACTAGAGACTGACCAGAGCCTGAAAATGGAAAAGGGTTCCTCTCTCAGCCTCCTACTGCTGCTGCTCCTGGGCCTGACCCAGGCTCATCCAATTTCTGACAATGACATTGGAGAAGAGCTCCACTATGAGGAGCCTGAAGAAGACTTTGTTGACATCAGCACCAGGATTTTGGTCACTAACAATGGCTCCGATGAGATGCTGATTGAGGGAGACCTGGTGGTGCCTAAAACCAGAAACGCCATAGTTTGTTACTACGGCAACAGCTGTTTTTGGAGCAAGTCTTCTGACGGCTTGGTGTATGTTCCCTACACTGTGAGTGCTGACTTCTCTAGTTATGACAAGCAGACAATTAGCTCTGCCACAAACGCATTTGCTTCCAGAACCTGCATCCGCTTTATTCCCAGGACAAATCAGCCTGACTTCATCAGCATTCAGAACCGGGATGGCTGCTACTCCTCTCTGGGGAGAACAGGAGGTTCACAGGTGGTCTCTCTCAATAGGCAGGGCTGCATGTATGCTGGTGTAGTTATGCATGAGCTCAACCACGCCCTGGGCTTCCAGCACGAACAGACCAGGAGCGACCGGGACCAGTATGTGGTGATCAACTGGCAAAACATCGACCCCCAAAACGCCTACAACTTCAACCAAGCAAACACCAACAACCTCAACACTCCTTATGACTACTCTTCTGTCATGCACTATGGAAAAACAGCCTTCACCATCAACGGACAGGACACCATCACCCCCATCCCCAACCCCAACGTGAACATTGGCCAGAGAAACGGCTTGTCTCCAACTGACATCCTCAGGATCAAACGACTCTACAATTGTTAAGATGAAGTCAGAAGGCCAGAAGTTTGACAAAGACGAAGCTGCATATTAATGTGTTGTTAAAATAAGCATAATATTTAAGCATAAGCATAAGCATAATATTTAAAATCAGCATCATAATAATTTAATAATGATTTTACAGTGTTTTAATTAATTGTTGTATTCTGGGATGTGTTATGTTCATGATTGAGCTTGCTGTATCAATGGAATTGTTTGGGTAAAATTAAAGTAAATAAATACATTGGAGAAAACATTTTTACTTGAACAATCACTAATGCTAAAAATACACAAAATAGTGTAGTCTATCTATCCTGGGTAATATATTGACCATGGCAAAGTTGGTCAAAGAAAGCGTTTTCATAATCATTTTTAGGCTATAATCAGTAATCATCCTTTTCATGAGTTGAAGCAATATCTACATTAGGGATGTTACGAGAAACCGGTTTTCAGCTATATCGGGTTAAAAATCAACGAAGGTTATCAAACCGTAGCTTATAACACCGTTTATTTCGGTGTCATGCTCATGGTGTTGTGCAAGGCAGGAGAAGGGGGAGGTTGCGGATAGGAAGGCAGTGCGCCTTACCGTCAGACAGCCCTTGACAAAGTTGCAGACAGTAGGCTACATATTATATATAGCTATATTATAACCTAGCCAATAGAAGGCTATTTAGTTTCATATAGAGTGTGCTAAACTGGTCTAGTGGTGAAATTCACCGCCGCCAATGCACCTAGCCTACTGTCACGGGTTGGGTTTTAGCTCAATTCACCTCCGTCTTCTCCCGCCTTTTCCTCTTAACTGTATCAATCTAATAAAGAAAACGTTCAAAGGACATACTAGCATATTGTACGTTAAAATCGATTACTAAGCTGCACTATACAAGATGTTATTTTCCTTATTTTCTGCAAAGTAGGCTATACTGTCCAACTTTTGGTGTTGTGTATCAATGGAGTGTCAATTTGCCCGTTACGCCATATTCATTTTTATGGCTACGTGTGGAAGCAATGACTAATATGATAATAACTTGTAGGTAAATTTGGTGTGGCAGTCTTAATAGTTTATTATTGTAATAATAAAAGCTGTTCAATTAACAAAAGCAGCAGGAAACTGCAGCTGCCGCCTTTTGTTGCCTCTGTCAAATAGTCTAGCGACGACGTAATTCTTCATTCTTATAGAATAGCAGCAACCAGAACAGAAATCTGTTGATAAAATCAACTTGCAAACACTCTTGAATATAGCTAGTAGCCTAACTCTACAAAATAGTTGGTGTGTAAAAATGTAGACTTCGCTTTTGAAAAGTGCCCTGTCGTGAATTCTCGTTTGCATGCCCATGTCGGAAGCCGACAATTAAATTTGGCAACTATTCAAGCTAATTCAGCTATTAAAATGTGAAACGACGCACCGCCAGCCCTGGCTTCTACCCACCGAAAAAAAAAACGCTTAAATACGCTATTTTGGAATACTTTGGCTACCCATATATGCGAGAGTCTCAGCAAAAAGAGGAAACATCTTGAATCTCGGTGACCATCATCCCATTGAGCATGGAAAAGTGAGAAATGGTTCTTGCATAATAACTTGGACTAAAAATAAGATCATAAGGAGTTGTAAGTGTTACATTTTATCAATATTGAACTTAGTTCCAAGTTTAAAAATATATTCTTTATTTCCTATGTTGTTCCCAGTTAATGGTTTACAATGAAAATGTTTCAAAATGGAAAAAATAAATAAAGCACTATATTTTTGCAAAGCTAAATATATATATTTTTGGTTAGTTTTTTTTCCAATGGGCTATAATAAGTTCTGTCTAGTTCAGTTCATTACTTTAGTCTGACACTGACATTGATCTGCTAATGAATTTACTGAGAAAAAATATAAACACATTACATTGTTGTTGTTGTGGTCACTTTGCTATGTACAAGGCAACCTGCTTGTCCTCCCCAGTTTCTCCCTTACAGTGCCTTGCAAAAGTATTCACACCCCCCTTGGGATTTTCATGTTTTGTTGCCTCACAACCTGGAATTAGAATGGATTCTTTGAAGGTTTGCATCATTTCATCCAGAGAACATGCCTACAACTTTGAAGATGTGATTTTTTTTTTATTGTGAAGCAAACAAATAGGACAAAATAACAGAAAACTTCAGCGTGCATAAATATTCACCCCCCTAAGGTCAGTACTTTGTAGAGCCGCCTTTTGCAGCAATTACAGCTGCAAGTCGCTTTGGATAAGTCTCTATGAGCATTCCACATCTTGCCACTGGGATTTTTGCCCATTCCTCAAGGCAAAACTGCTCCAGCTCCTTCATGTTGGATGGTTTCCGCTTGTGAACAGCAATCTTCAAGTCTGACCACAGATTCTCAATTGGATTGAGATCTGGGCTTTGACTAGGCCATTCCAACACATTTAAATGTTTCCCCTTAAACCACTCGAGTGTCGCTTTAGCAGTATGCTTCGGGTCATTGTCCTGCTGGAAGGTGAACCTCCGTCCCAGTCTCAAATCACAGGCAGACTGAAACAGGTTTTGCTCAAGAATATCCCTGTATTTAGCACCATCCATCTTTCCCTCGACTCAAATCAGTTTCCCAGTCCCTGCTGCTGGAAAAACATCCCCACAGCATGATGCTGCCACCACCATGTTTCACTGTGGGGATGGTGTTCTTGGGGTGATGGGATGTGTTCGGTTTGCGCCAGACATAGTTTTCCTTGGTGGCCGAAAAGTTCAATTTTAGTCTCATCTGACCAGAGCACCTTTCTCCATACACTTGGGGAGTCGCCCACATGCCTTTTGGCAAACTCAAAACGTGCCTTCTTATTTTTAACACTAAGTAATGGCTTTTTTCTGGCCACTCTTCCATAAAGCCCAGCTCTATGGAGTGTACGGCCTATTGTGGTCCCATGCGCAGATACACCAGTCTCTGCTGTGGAACTCTGCAGCTCCTTTAGGGTTACCTTTGGTCTCTGTGCTGCCTGCCCTCCTTGCCCGGTCTGTGAGTTTTGGTGTGCGGCCCTCTCTTGGCAGGTTTGTTGTGGTACCATGTTCTTTCCATTTGAAGATGATGGATTTGATGGTGCTCCGGGGGATCATCAAAGATTTGGATATTTTTTTATAACCCAACCCTGACTAGTACTTCTCAACAACTTTGTCCCTGACTTGTTTGGAGAGCTCCTTGGTCTTCATGGTGTGATGCCTCTTGCTTAGTGGTGTTGCAGCCTCTGGGACCTTTCAGAAAAGGTGTGTTTATACTGACAGATCATGTGACACTTAGATTACACACAGGTGGACTTCATTTCACTAATTATGTTACTTCTGAAGGTAATTGGTTGCACCAGAACTTTTGAGGGGCTTCATAGCAAAGGGGGTGAATACATATGCACATGCCAATTTCCAGATTTTTATTTTAAAAGTTTAATATACATTTTTTTCTCATTTCACTTCACCAACTTAGACTATTTTGTGCAGATCCATCACATAAAATTCAGATTAAAAAAACATTAAAATTACAGGTTGTAATGTAACAAAATAAGTAACAAGCCAAGGGGGATGAATACTTTTGCAAGGCACTGTATGTTCTCTTTCTCTCTCCCTCACCCGTTCCAAGTCTGTGTCAATACGGTCAGTCCTCTCCATTCTCTGCTTTCCTGTCATAAACCTCTAGGCATCACCACACTCAGCTTCAGACTACCACACACACACACACACACAAGACAACCAACACACACAAACAATTACAACACAACACACACATACTCACTCACACTCGCGCACACACACACACACACACACACACACACACACACACACACACACACACACACACAGCAACAAACACCTGCAACACACATTACATTTAGCAAAATTGAAATTGTGCAAAACACTAAACACATTACCTTAAAAATATGACCATGTCAGTAGAGGAAATCGTTTCAAATAAAATGAGAACATTTGGTCCCAGCTGATACAACTTACTCCCATGAATATAAACCATATAATGCGCATGCAGTTAGTATTCATTTGGTCATTTGTTTAATGAATGATTGCAAAAACACACACATCCTCTACTCCTACTGGAGTATCTACTTTTTTTAGACCCCACACTTGCTGTACAACTGTACCTCACAAACACAACCCCACTCTTTCTGATATACTGTGCGTTTTAACAAAATTATTGGTACTTAAGGTTCTCAGCTCTTTCATTTATATTCTTTATATTTTAACTGTGATAAAAGATAATATAATCAGATGTTTTAAACTTGAAATGTAAGTCTCCTTAAAGAACACAAAGCTAAGTAACTGACAGGATCCACCCAGTAAGTCAACCTTCACTGGCCCTTTTAAGACCAGGGGTTTGAAACTGGACACTCTTCCTCCCTCCAGAGATTTGTTTAGGCTCAGGATGCTGGACCCCAACCCTGGATCCACCCGAGGACACACCTGCAGAACAGAGCATAAATGCCCAGGACGGATCAGACTCAAACATCAAGCCTCAGGGAGCCTCTCCAAAGCACCTCCAACCAGCCTCAGAGTACTAGAGACTGACCAGAGCCTGAAAATGGAAAAGGGTTCCTCTCTCAGCCTCCTACTGCTGCTGCTCCTGGGCCTGACCCAGGCTCATCCAATTTCTGACAATGACATTGGAGAAGAGCTCCACTATGAGGAGCCTGAAGAAGACTTTGTTGACATCAGCACCAGGATTCTGGTCACTAACAATGGCTCCGATGAGATGCTGATTGAGGGAGACCTGGTGGTGCCTAAAACCAGAAACGCCATAGTTTGTTACTACGGCAACAGCTGTTTTTGGAGCAAGTCTTCTGACGGCTTGGTGTATGTTCCCTACACTGTGAGTGCTGACTTCTCCAGTTATGACAAGCAGACAATTAGCTCTGCCACAAACGCATTTGCTTCCAGAACCTGCATCCGCTTTATTCCCAGGACAAATCAGCCTGACTTCATCAGCATTCAGAACCGGGATGGCTGCTACTCCTCTCTGGGGAGAACAGGAGGTTCACAGGTGGTCTCTCTCAATAGGCAGGGCTGCATGTATGCTGGTGTAGTTATGCATGAGCTCAACCACGCCCTGGGCTTCCAGCACGAACAGACCAGGAGCGACCGGGACAAGTATGTGGTGATCAACTGGCAAAACATCGACCCCCAAAACGCCTACAACTTCAACCAAGCAAACACCAACAACCTCAACACTCCTTATGACTACTCTTCTGTCATGCACTATGGAAAAACAGCCTTCACCATCAACGGACAGGACACCATCACCCCCATCCCCAACCCCAACGTGAACATTGGCCAGAGAAACGGCTTGTCTCCAACTGACATCCTGAGGATCAAACGACTCTACAATTGTTAAGATGAAGTCAGAAGGCCAGAAGTTTGACAAAGACGGAGCTGCATATTAACGTGAAACTGTGTTGTTAAATTATCATAATAATCTAAATCAGCATCATAATAATTTTATAATGATTTTACAGTGTTTTAATTAATTGTTGTATTCTGGGATGTGTTATGTTCATGATTGAGCTTGCTGTATCAATGGAATTGTTTGGGTAAAACTGAAGTAAATAAAATGCATTGGACAAAATATGTTTGCTTGAACAATTACTAATGCTATACTACAGCCGTAGTGTCATTAGCCATGCTACAAGCTAGCTCCACCTTGGTATACCACAGCCATAGTATCATTAGCCATGCTACAGACTAGCTGCATTAGCCATGCTACAGATTAGCTCCACCTTGGTATACAACAGCCATAGTATCATTAGCCATGCTACAGGCTAGCTGCATTAGCCATGGTACAGGCTAGCTCCACCTTGGTATTCCACAGCCATAATATCATTAGCCATGCTACAGGCTAGCTCCACCTACGTATACAACAGCCATAGTATCATTAGTTATGCTACAGGCTAGCTCCACCTTGGTATACAACAGCTATGTCATTAGATATGCTACAGGCTAGCTGCATTAGCTATACTACAAGCTAGCTCCACCATGCTACACTACTGCCATAGCTTAGCCATCACCGTCACACTCAACAGCGAGTGGCGGGTTTACACTGCCATTTTGTTACATTGCTAAGAAAGGTATTTTACAAACAGTTAAAAACAGCATCATATCTAGCCAAGCGTATGGTTCTAATACATTCAACACTATTTTAGACAGTATTTAAATTTAATTAATTATGTCAAAGTAGATGATTGGGGATTTTCTTTTATTATTAAACCTTTATTTAACCAGCAAAAGGTCCCATTGAGATTAATATATATTAAGCTCTTTTTCAAGGGAGACTTGGCCAAGACAGACAGCACAATACACACAAAAAACAACACTTAGATATAGATGACACAAAACGAGACAACATAAAGAGCTAAAACTTAAGCAAATGGAACCCACAATTAAAAGAGATATTCATAACCAGGAACATTAAAAACAAAATGGAAATCAGAAACGTTGACATCGGTAGGAAACCTTCTATTTCTTTCTTTTTAGATTTAAAAGCATTTAACAAGATGAATTCCTTTAGTTTCAAATACGTTTGCTACTTATTCCATGCAGAAGGTGCAGAATACACAAACGCCTTTTTCACAAATATATGTACAGGCATTGGGTACAGAAAGCAGTAAAAAGTCTTGAGAGTGCAAAAAGTGTTGTCCGGCACTTTTCTGTGTGATTGAAACATAAGTAGTATGGGAGCATACCAATAATTGCCTTATAAATAAAAATATACCAATGACAGAGCCTACGGGTGGCCAGAGCAGGCCACCCAACCCGAGACTAACTCAAGGAAGCATGGTAAGCCATGTCATCCATATGAAGACACTGAGCAGAGGTTTGAATATATAAAAGATCACCATAGTCCAACAAAGGTAAAAAGTTGCGGCAACGAGTCGCTTTTTTACATTAAAAGAAAAACACATCTTGTTTAGAAAATAATAACCCAATTTTAGCCTTAATTATTTTACCAGGTATTGCACATGTGGCTTATAAGTGAGGGAATCATCAATCAAATACCCAGATATTTATAACAGTCAACAACCTGTGACATTTTATTTAGAGTTCACAACGATACCTAAGCATGTTTGGTTTCATTAGCAGGCATTATGGTATGTGTGTGTGTATGTGTGTGTGTGGTCGTGCTGACCTGGTCTGGCCCATTAGAGCCACAGTATCCTGACTCCTATCAGGCCAGGAATTACAGCTATGTGCTGCACCCCATCTCTCTCTCTCTCTCTCTCTCTCTCTCTCTCTCTCTCTCTCTCTGTGTGTGCAACACACACACACACACAATCCATCTCTATACACCTCTATATCTCACTCCGATTCTGTCTGATTGTCTGACCTGTGCCTAGATGGACTTTCAGACACGCTCACCACGGTTGCCATGGAAATATTAAATCAATTTCGACTGTAGACAAGAATGTAGAGATAACAAGCTAACAAACTGCTAACCGGCAAATAAACGGCTAACCAGCTAACAAACGGCTAACCAGCTAACAAACTGCTAACCAGCTATCAAACGACTAACCAGCTCACAAAGTGCTAACCAGCTAAGAAAGGGTTAACAAGCTGAGTAGTTTCAGGGCTGATGAAATATTATATGAACAATTTGTTCCTTTGTCTTTCTCTCTCCCTTGAACTTCCTAACACTTTCCCCCTCTCTCTCTTAAAAATCTTTCTCTCTGACACACAAACTCTCCGTCTCTAGGAATACTTAAGAGGTTAGCAAACGCAGTCAAATTAAGAGAGAGAGAAGAGAAATTATAGATTGAGACTGACTACAGCTGAACCATGGGCTCAAAGTATTTCCAGCAAAAAAAAACTGCCCAAATGGACTAATATGATTGGATATTTTGTTTGATTGAAGACCTTGTAAGATGATGATGATTATTTTTCAGGCTTTCTCACCAGATTGTTTAAGTAACCATACTTTGGCAGTAATCCAGGACAGACTCCATGCCAGGTGGGAATCCATTCCAGCCGCTGGCGAGATCTGCTTCACAGTTTCCTTTCTACATCTGGTGTCTTTTTCTAAACTGTGCCGGGGTATGACAACTGAAGACTTTATTAGCTCTAATTCGAAGAGGTGTCAAAGAGTTTAGCACATCCAGATTACAGGAAAAGAAAATGGCCAGACATTTAAACGATGGTGCATATGCACACAACCACACTAAAAAGATAAAACCTCATGGAGACTTTTGAGTAAAAATTCTAAATTATGTATTACTCCAAAATATTTTGGCACACATACACACTCCCTCCAAACACACAAAAGCACATCTATAAATCTGCACGCACAGTCACTTATACTTACACAGACCTCTGTATAGAGATATAAAATCATAAACAGAGGAAAAAACCCTGTCCCACAATGCATTAGTGTTTCTGGATGTGTGTGTGTGTGTGTGTGTGTTTATCCCTGGTCTTCAGAGCGACGCTGTGTTTATTAATCCTTTCCAGAATGCAGAGTTTCAAACGTCTGAAAACTCCCAGAAGACCTTCTGGTCCGTGTCGGTTTGATCATGACATAAACACAAGATGGCTGCCAACGCCCCAGCTCGCTCAGACTACACTGTCCACACACATACATTACCTGACACACACACACACACACACACACACACACACACACACACACACACACACACATCACCCCCCCCCCACATATACATAAACATACTATGCACCAGCATGCGCACACGTACAAAAACTCACACACACACACACACACAAAAACATATTCCCACACACACACACACACACACACACACACACACACACACAGAAATAGCCCAATGTTCCAGCACACCATTGCTCAGTGAAGCAGGTTGCCGACTGTCAATGGACCTTACACTCGACTTATTGGAGATGCATAAATCATTCTCTCGACACTCAGTTTTCCCTCAGATTGCATATGTGTGTGTGTGTGTGTGTGTGTGTGTGTGTGTGTGTGTGTTTGTGTGTGTGTGTCAGTGAGTGTGTGGCGTACTGCCCCTGTACTGTAGGCACTCTGTACACTGTTGACGGACACGAGCCAGCTGGCCTTCTCAGTCGTACATACCTCACTCTCGCTCTCTTTTTTTTTCTTTACCTCTCCCTGCCCCTCCCTCCTCCCTTCTCACAATCTCCCTCACTCCACTCTTCTCCCTCACTCCCCTCTTTTCTTTCTCCTTCCCCCTCTCTCTATCTTCTCTCTCTCTCTTTCTCTATGGCTATTTTCCTTTTCCCCTATCTTTCTTTTCATTTCTTTACATATCTCTAGGTCCTTCTGTTGTTCCTTCATTTTCTACATTTTCCCCTACCTTTTCAATCTTTCTTTCTTTTCTCTTTTTATTTTCCCTTTTTTCCTTTTTTGTCTTTCAACTGTTCCCTCTCCTCTCTAACCAGCTCTGCAGTGGACTTTGGCTCACACCCTACCGTTCCCCTCTTATGTGTGTGGTTAGATCTCAGAGTGTGTGTTTGTGTGTGAGTGTGTGTGTGTAGACATATTTCAGGGTGTGTGTGTGTGTGTGTGTGTGTGGGGGGGGGGGGGGGGGGGGGGGGGGGGGGGTTGGATCTCAGAGTGTGGGTCTGTGTGTGTGTGGGTGGGGGGGGGGTACATCTCTGAGTGTGTGGGTGTGTGTTTGGATTTACGTGTGCTGGTTTGATCTTCCTGCCGTGAGACCTTCAAATGTTAACGACTCATCCTGATTCACTTTCCAGAGATGCTGCCAACCCAATGGAAGCATCTTAAGCAAAGAGAACCAACACACATCATATGTAATATAATGTTCACTTCATTTATAAAGCACGATAGAGAAATATACAAGAACCCTGACAGGGACACTTTCATATAAATAATGGGGCTTTACATCCATTTACGTACTGTGTTTGTACATATACTGTATATTTATTTATGTATACACATATATATATATATATATATATATATATGTGTGTGTATACATACATAAATATGTATGTGTATACATAATGTGTATACATAAATACATATATACTGTGTATACATATATATATATATAGAGAGAGAGTGAATGTACTGTATATAGAGACAGAGAGAGAGAGAGAGAGAGGGGGGGGGGGGTAGACAGAAGGTGAGTTGTGGTATACAACGCACACACACCCACAGTCCTAAACCCAGACTAGGAAGCCCATATTAGGCAAGGCTGTAACTGCTGACAGTCTCCCACACTCTCTCATGGGAAATCAGAGGCAGTCTCAGTCTCAGTCGATATATTTTAATAACCAGCATCATTGGTAGGAGTAGCTATGGAGGTAGTCTCAGTCGATATGTTTCAATAACCAGCATTATTGGTAAAGTGTCTAGACCGGGTCAGTTAAAAACCCATCCACTAATGAAAACATTGACCTGTTATAAGAAGTTTCTTCATCCTCCTCTCTTTACTTTTTTATTTATGTACTAATGTCAATCAATCCTGGCTGATTCTAACCACCCTCTGTCCAAGGAGTTTCTGTTGCTTCCGTTAAGGCCGCAGATATCATCTACCAAGATGCAGGACCAATAGACTTAAAAACCCATTTGTCCCTGCTCTCATTGGCCTTTTCAATACTTGCATGTGATTTTTTAACTCTGTAAACGTTGTCTGTTTATTTATTCACATATCTTAACCAATCTCCAAATTCGGCATTACATGTCTTTTCATCAAAACATGTTTGCTGCTGTTAAAACATTTTACAGCAAGTTCAAGCTGCTTTGAAGGCCGACTGGTTATTTTTGCTTCTGTTCATAATGTTCTTATTCCTGCTGTGTCTTAGTGTGGGTTTCCCTGAGGAAGAACTAGCGTCCAGTAACCATGGTGAAAAGAGGTCAAGGAGTATTGATCACAAATCATATTGATCATATTAGGAGCACAGACTTAAACAATATTGACAACAGTTGATAAATTTCAAAGGTTGCTAAAGCCAATGTCCCCATACGATTTGACTAAGCAAAACAAAGCACATCAGACAAACTAATCACATAAAACAGACACACACAACATAGACACACATGCTAACATGTGCACACACACACACACACACACACACACATACACACACACACACACACACCCCTATATGCACCCGCGCACACACACAACACACCAACACACACACACATTGGATTAGTTAACTTAGACAGACACATACGTTTGTAACCAAAGTATTTCTCCATTTTAAATATGGAGTGAACTACAGAGAATCTGAACTAAAACACACACACTATACAACCACACATACAATCACCCCCCCTCCCCACACACACACACACACACACACACACACAAAGGAGACATGCACACAAATAAACACACACATTCCCCACGTTCTGAATTGATTTTGAAAGTTAGGGATGAAAGAGAGATCCTGAGTGCTAATGGGCCCCATGGGAGAGAAGGAGATTATTAATGAACTCTGTGAGCTGGAGCTAGACTCCTCATCCCTAACCCCCCTCTGATCAGAGCTGACCTCCTCAACCCTAACCCTCCTCTGATAAGAGCAAGGCTCCTCAGCCCTAACCCTCCTCTAATCAGAACTGGACTCCCCACCCTTATCCTCCGCTGATCAGCTAGACTCCTCATCCCTAACCCTCCTCTGATCAGAGCTGGACTCCTCAAACCTAACCCTCCTCTGATCAGCTAGACTCCTCAGCCCTAACTCTCCTCTAATCAACGAGACTCCTCAGCCCCAATCCGCCTCTGATCAGCTAGACTCCTCAGCCCTAACCCTCTTCTGATCAGCTAGACTCCTCAGCCCTAACCCTCCTCTGATCAGAGCTGGACTCCTCAACCCTAACCCTCCTCTGATCAGCTAGGCTCCTCAGCCCTAACCGTCCTCTGATCGGAGCTGGACTCCTCAATCCTAACCCTCCTCTGATCAGATAGACTCCTCATCCCTAACCCTCTTCTGATCAGAGCTGGACTCCTCAACCCTAACCCTCCTCTGATCAGCTAGACTCCTCAGCCCTAACCCTCTTCTGATCAGCTAGACTCCTCAGCCCTAACCCTCCTCTGATCGGCTAGACTCCTCAGCCCTAACCCTCCTCTCAGCTGGACTCCTCAGCCCTAACCCTCCTCTGGTCTACTTGACTCCTCAGCCCTAATCCTCTTCTCAGATGGACTCCTTAACCCTAACCCTCCTCTCAGCTGGACTCCTCAGCCCTAACCCTACTCTGATCAGAGCTGGAGCTGGACTCTCCATACCTAACCCTCCTCTGATCAGAGCTGGAGCTGGACTCCCCAGCCTAACCCTCCTCTGATCAGAGCTGGACTCCCCAGCCCTAACCCTCCTCTGATCAGAGCTGGAGCTGGACTCCCCAGCATCAGAGCTCGGAAGAAGGGAAAGTAGAGGGGAAGGAAAATAAGGAGGGGTGCAGATAGAGAGTGAATGAGAGACTTAGAGAACACTTTCTGTAATTAATTTTCATAATATCTAATATCTTTATCTTGAAATAAAATGGATGGGGTTAGAATATAAAGGTTTTTTTTCTTTGTATAAAATATATTATCCTTTACAGTTTTTACCAAACAAAGAACAACAGCTACAATTGCCACTATGACTAATGTTTGAGTCCAGAATATTCACAGGTACAATAACTTCGAGTAAACAGACTAGGAAGTCTAGCGGACCACTTTAAATTGATAAAATGTGTCATTCGGTCTGTAACAAACACTGACAGAGAGGTGTAAAGGAATACAATTACGCACCACACAATTTACAAGTCATGTGCAAAATGCTTTGGATTCCACTCCAAAAAAGAACCTGCAAGGAAAGTTTTTGAGACGCCCCTCAATACCTGACCCCATCCCCCAACTCTCTCAAAAAACCCAATCAGGAAAAGGACCCAAAGGATAACAAACCATGCGATTGGTCAAGCGATCATGGTTTCCAGGCGCCCCGCCCTTAGATAGTTCATCGTCTGTGAATGAGGGGCAACTAGAAACCGACGTCACATCATAGTCCGCTCTTTTGCTTGAGTGTGCCTCCGTTAACTTTTCAAGTCAAAGTGAACTCTCGAAAAGCAAAGAAAGAAGACTGGAAATCTATCTATATTTCGAGAAATAGCAGAGTCAAAAATATGCGCACATTGCGTTTGGAAAATTAAGGGATTGCTGGACACTTTTATGCAACTCATCTCTAAACGTTAAAAAAGGAGAATTCCTCAAGTCTATTCAGCCTTTCTCGAGACCAACCACAAAGACTTTCGAGGAGTCATGAGAATACGGCGACCACGCGCTGGTTTTAATGGACTGCAATAGCCCAAGCAGTTAAGGTTTGATAAAGATAAAACTACCATTATACTTTCTTCACCATAAATCGATTATTTGAATGGTGTAAAATTAAATAAAATCGTCAATGAAAAAATTTCCACAGTATTATATCATTTTGGCCGTCTTACTTGGACTTTTTTGGAAGTTCTTTCTTCCCCACCTCTTTAACTATGGCGACGGAGTCGAAGAAATCTGACTCGGGTACAATTACAGCTGGCAGCGGAGTGCTGGTGGGGGTTTTGTTTGTGCTGTTCCCCATGTGTTCGGCGCAGTACCACGGAGAGAAAGGGATTTCTATACCCGAACATGGATTCTGCCAACCTATTTCCATTCCTCTCTGCACAGACATCGCCTACAATCAGACCATCATGCCGAACCTTTTGGGTCACACAAACCAGGAGGACGCTGGGCTTGAGGTCCACCAGTTTTACCCACTCGTGAAGGTACAGTGTTCCATGGACCTGAAGTTTTTTCTCTGCTCCATGTACGCGCCAGTGTGCACGGTGCTCGAGCAGGCAATCCCACCGTGCAGGTCTCTGTGTGAGCGCGCCAGACAGGGCTGTGAAGCCCTTATGAATAAATTCGGGTTCCAGTGGCCTGAAAGGCTCCGCTGCGAGAATTTCCCCGTTCACGGCGCGGGGGAAATCTGTGTGGGACAGAACACCTCCGAGACCGGGAGACCGACCTCCCACCCAACATCCTATGTTCCCGAACTCGCCACCCTTCAGCCTCACATTGTCCGAACCAGCTATAATCAGAAGTTCTCGTGTCCGCTGCAGCTAGAGGTGCCCTCCTATCTCAACTATTACTTCATGGGGGAGAAGGACTGCGGCGCGCCCTGCGAGCCTACCAAGCCCAACGGACTCATGTACTTCAGAGAAGAGGAGGTAAAGTTCGGGCGTCTCTGGGTCGGTATTTGGTCGATTTTATGCTGTGTGAGCACCTTGTTTACTGTGCTTACGTATCTAGTGGACATGCGGCGGTTCCGTTACCCGGAGAGACCAATAATTTTCCTCTCCGGTTGCTATTTTATGGTGGCCATCGCTTACGCGGCCGGGTTTTTTCTTGAGGATAAAGTGGTGTGTATTGATAAGTTTAAAGATGACGGCTACAAAACGGTAGCGCAGGGCACTAAGAAAGAAGGCTGCACTATACTCTTCATGATCCTGTATTTTTTTGGAATGGCGAGTTCCATTTGGTGGGTAATTTTATCCCTCACGTGGTTTCTCTCTGCGGGTATGAAGTGGGGGCATGAGGCTATTGAAGCCAATTCTCAGTATTTCCACCTGGCCGCCTGGGCTGTCCCTGCAGTTAAAACCATCACCATTCTGGCCATGGGCCAAGTCGATGGAGACCTACTGACAGGTGTCTGTTACGTGGGTATTTACAGTGTGGATTCTCTACGTGGATTCGTTTTGGCGCCTTTGTTCGTTTACTTGTTTATCGGAACCTCTTTCCTCCTTGCTGGGTTTGTCTCCCTGTTCCGGATCAGAACCATCATGAAACATGACGGAACCAAAACGGAAAAGCTGGAAAAGCTTATGGTCCGAATCGGAGTGTTTAGTGTTTTGTACACAGTACCGGCCACCATTGTAATTGCCTGTCATTTTTACGAGCAGGCCTTCCGCGCGCAGTGGGAGAAAACTTGGCATATGCAGACGTGTAAGCGGTTTGCGGTGCCATGCCCGGCTCACAACTTTGCCCCAATGACACCGGACTTTACTGTGTTCATGATCAAATACCTCATGACCATGATCGTCGGCATCACTTCCGGGTTCTGGATCTGGTCAGGGAAAACTCTCCAGTCGTGGCGGCGGTTTTACCAGCGACTAAGCAACAGTAACCAAGGCGAGACAACAGTATGAGAGAATGTCCCGCAGACGGAAATATAAACTTATTTTTCACCAGCCTAATTTTTGTGACTTCAAAACCTTTTCTATGTTGAAGCAGTATTTTGGTGCTGTAGCCTGAATGTGTTCCTCCAGAGCTGGACGTTGGTACATGGACTACTTTAGTAACTTAGGCCTAGAGCTGTAGCCCACATCTCAGGGACAATCTGGCACATTAACATTTAAGATTGTCAGGAAGCTCTTTGAAAACACCCAGAGGAAAATTGATGGATTGGTTTGGCCTGTGGATTCTCCCAGGGCATGAAATGCGTTAAAAATTTATTGTATTTTGTCTGTTTATGTGTTGTTGTTTTTTTAAAAATCACATTGGACATTTGAGTAATGCAGGGTATGAATGCATTATATTTCACATACTTCAATTTTAACTTTCAATACAAAATGAAAACGTAGATGTTTTTATAAACCAAACATTGTGCCAATAGACCCACTGTTCTTTTGGGTCCATGCTATCTTTGTGTGGGTGGAAAAATCATGTTTGCCTTACAGGTCAACCTTTATTTCTGTTGTGAGACCAGTTTGACAATCATGCATAGCGATGTCCTACAGCAGTTTGACGCTCCAGGTTTTCAATGTATCTGACCTGAAAAAAGACAATAGGCTGGTGTATGTTGCCATGGAGCAGATTTACGTTCTTTGCTACAAAAACCCCAAAATTTGTAAATACATTTATTTTTTTCCCCACTCAAAGAATATATTGTATTTATAAAAATAATCTTTGTTCTTCTGTTTTTATTTTGTTTTAACCCATTTTGTAAATACGCCAGGGGGAACTTTGTATCTGTCAAGCGTTTCATTTTGAATAAAACCAATAGATTTCCATCTCCTCCATCTTGTGTTTTGTTTCCAGCAGTAATACATTGTGATTGCATTTGTTAGATGTCATGTAGCTTTGAAGTCATTCAATTAAGTTTTATATCCATAATAGGTAGCTAAATGGTCTTTACTACACATCGTAAACCTATTATAGACTGCTAATTCAAGTTGAGTTGACATTTCCTAGTAGGCCTACTATGAAGCAGGTGAAAATGTTATTCTAATATCTTGTTTAAGAAACAGTATTAGATTCATTAAAAAACTCATTAAAACTAGTTTTGCTTATGTGTTTCTCAAACTGAAAAGTGACCTGTGACTGATTGCAGTTTGTTTTGTTAATGTGTTGTAGTTTTATTGTAGATTCATGTCTTATCATCCATTCTTGGCAGAGCCTTTCTCTAAATCGAATCCATTCAGCGTTCCATCGTGACGGTTTCTGAGGATTCGGCGCCACCTACAGGGCGTTCTGGGAACAACGAAGGTCAAAGTGGATGACATTGTTCAACACAGCAAATGAGCAACATTCTGTGGGTATAATAAAGATATTCTGCCAGGGTGCTGTGTATGTTTAGCTGACATGTTTTACTATGAGATAGAAGTTAGAATTTTCTGACATTCTCAGGCCAACACATCTCCCATCACTGACACGGCTCACACTTTTGACGGTGTTAATTGTTGAGGTGTGAGGTAAAATCGCCTGACTTGTCCTTCACACTTGTGTGTCAGTGTTTTTGTCTGTGTGGTTGCCTGGTAACGTGTGTGCTTTGGCTTAATATAATTTCCCATGTGAAATAAATGCGGGGTGTATTATAGCGTTCTAGGACTGGACTATTACTCACCCCTCTTTCTATCCCTAAAAGCCCTCTCCAACATTATTCTCTTAGTAGAGAGGAGCTGCGTTTGTACACACACACACACACACACACACACACAATTATAACAACAAAGAGTTCTTCAAATGTTCTGTGTAATCTGGGAATAATGCAGACCTGTTAACTATGAGGCCCACAGAATGTGTTCGCTGACCTGTACCCCTACTCCGCCTCCTCCTCCATGGTCCCCCTGGTCCCCTTGGGGGAGGTGTGTGTGTGTGTGTGTGTCTTTCTGCTGAAAGATCTAGTGTGATCTGGAGATGTATCTGCTGAACTGTGTCACGCCTCAGACTGTGGGGTGTGTCCACTGTAACAATGACTGGACGACCCACATTATTATTCAGCTAGACAGCCGATAGTGGCTGCCCTTTTGTTTCGTAGAGAAACTAAATACTTGGCTTCTAGTCCTGAGGGCGGACTATTGATGCACTGCTGGAGACTAAAAGGACGTAACTCTGTGTGTGTGGGTGTGTCGGTGTGTGTGTGTATGTGAATGTGGGTGTTCACCTTTGATTCTTTCAGAATGTGTATGTTGCAGGTTCAGGTGTGTGCGTGCGTGCGTGTGTGTGTGTGTGTGTGTGTGTGTTGGCCAGCAACCACGGAAACAGAAACACAGTCAGCCAGTCCTGGACCCCTGACATGAAACGCTCCTGCACATCCTAGCAACAGCAACTCAGCAAACACACACATGCACACACACAAGAGCGGCACAGGCAGGCTGGACGAGAACAGACTCCAATATGAGAGGATTTTAGCTTCTGTTGTTTTGTGAATGACTACTTCGTTTATTGATTGCACATTTCACTGTTGAAGGAAAGAAGGTTATCATAGCAGAGGTAGTGGGTTTGTTGGAGCTTGGATAACAATACAAGTAGCAAAGACTGAAAAATACCCATGGACAAGTAGGAGAGAAAACCAACAAGAAAACCAACGAGGAAGTAACAGACTGACGGACAGACAGACAGGCAGGCAGGCAGGCAGGCAGCCAGGCAGCCAGGCAGGCAGGCAGGCAGGCAGGCAGGCAGGCAGGCAGGCAGGCAGACAGACAGACAGGCAAGGGTTAGACTAGCGTCGATTCCCACACATTGCTGCCCGTCGCCATGAAGGACCTATCGTTGCTAAGCAGAGGGTGTGGCCAGGTGGTGCCTACTGACCTAGGGGGTCGCATGGAGGTGACCTTTGAACCGGAGGTAAATATCTTTCCTATTTGCCTGTTTAACATATCAGTAAGATACCCTAATAACCATAAAACACACAAGCACCCATACACAACACACATAGTTGCATAGGAGATAGGTTGTCTAGATACCGTTGATTGGTTTCAGATGTGTTTATTGTCCAGTATAGCAGACTGATATGAAGATGTAAATGTTTTGAGTTTAGGTTGACAGCATGAATCAGGTCAGTACCTAGAATAATTCAATTAGAACAACATACTCCAGTATTTAGTACTGTAGGAGGAAGTGAGGTCACTATTATTCCGATTTTGTCTTGGTGTTCCTCATAAGGAAACACTAGGAATGGACAAGAGCTTAGCACTTACTCTGTTTCATTCCCAACGTTAAGTTGAAACGCTTAATGACCATAATAGAATAGACACAATGGTAACACAAATAGTAAGCTCTAGCCTTTCTCTAGCAGTTCCTTATCCAACAACATTTCCCCCCCACAACCAATCAGGACTTTTACATTTGGAAGTGTCCGCCTCCTCTGCTCCGGCTGTCCAATAGCGGGCGCTTGTTAGGAGGGGCAGAGCCAGCACCTCCAAAAACCTACAGCACCCGACGAGGGCACCTGTTCTTATACTCTGAGGACCAGGTCGTCATGACAGCTGCTTCTCAATCGGGACGCGGTGGCAGGAAGAGGCGGGTGTCAGAGAAGGCCAGGCAGGAAATGGAACAGCGACTCAAGACTCTGAGGGACCTGACAGCAGCCATCTTGGCCTTCAACTACAAACAAGTACAAATGTCAAAATCTTGAAAAACACTGAAAAGGGAGGAGATCTTTCTCATTCAATTGTCCTTTTCTCTCTTGTTTTCTACAACACTGTTTTGTTTTAAACCATGGTTCCAGTTATAATCTGAGCTTTGTGGGGGTCTCTAACGTTAGTGGCGGAGATAAATAAATAATAGCTTAACCTGTGCACTGTATTGGCAACCGCACAGATGTATGACTTTACTGCTTTCATCGGAGCTCAGCTCCCACTGGCTCCCACGTAACTCAAACCCTGTTTGAAACTACATTAAGACATTTTGAAATTTGACATTTGGAGTTAGCAGCTGCTTTTAATGTTATGGGTTCACCTGCTAGAACCAAACAGAAAAGCATATATATAAACCAGGAGGTTAGGGAGAACCTTATGAAACTACAAGAGACACTCTAGCCCTAAAACTGTTACACACACACACACACACACACAGAGCGTACACGTTCAGCTGGTGTGTTTCTCGAACGTTCTCCAAGTCACATATCCGTTTCTCTGCGCCAAGTAAACAAGATGATTAGTCTAATCACAATCAGTTCCTCAGTTCATTCAGCGGTGACCTCTGCTGATGAGATGAGACACAGCTGTGTTCAGTAATCAACCCTGTGTTGTTCTCTTTTCTTTTCTCTGTCCTCAAAATCACTCTCTTCATTCTTTTCTTTTTTTTGCCATCCTTTTATATCTACTTTTATTCTTTTATCGCCCGTATCTTCACTCTCTCTCTCTTTCTCTATGTTTATTTTTCTTTCATTCTCTCCCTGTCCTCCCTCTCTCTTGCTCTCTCCCTTCCATCTCCTCACCTCAGCCCAGAAAAGGACTCCCACATCCCTTTCTCCCCTTCCCCTCTACCTTTGATCCCCTGACCCCCAGCCGTGACCCCCAGCCCCTCTCACCCTCACCTGGGCTCGGGCCAGGCCGGATGCCACCTGGGAGGGTGACATCACCTGTAGACGAACCGCTATCAAAGACACAGGTGAACACCCACACAGGTGAGCTGTTCTAACCCATGGTTTCTGCCTAGACCCTGGAGAGGGGAAGTGAATTAATCCTGCTTTTTACATGTCTCACCATCCAATACAATCACAAGTTGGTTTACAAAGTATATCTCAAACAGTTCAATTTGTCATGACTGTCAAACTGATTAAAAGGTAAAATGATCAACTGAACAGCGTGACTAAACGTTGTTAAACTTCAAATGTACTCTTACTTTAAATGCACTGTAAGTTGAATGGTCTCTGAAGGGGGGGAGGATGTAGGGGGCGTGGGATACAGGAGAGTAAAGTTTGGCCTGGAGCTCCAGACACCCAGGGCCCACAGATCTCCAAGCCCAGACAGAGAGCCTCCACACTGGGCTGACACTGCAGCAAGATCCACTGGAGATCCAGAACATCAGGTACCAGTGTAATGGATGATACAAGGATAAGATACCGGGGTAATGCACAATGAGGGAGATTGTTATAACTTGCAGCTCAGAGCTGAAGGTTACCTCAAATCTGAAAGGTTAGGTCAGTTATTTCAGTTTGACCAAACGTCTTGTTATAGTTTTCGAATTTAGTTATGTGACAATGCCCTATGTTGTTTTATGTTCTGTATCACTACACACTGCATCAGCGTCTTGGCTTTAGGCTAAAATCCATGGTATTTTTTCTGATGTTTTACTGCATGTTTAACTGCAGGAACAAGACACTCTCTTATGGATTGACCCACAAGCCGGTGCTACTGAGATAATTCTAGATCCCAGGAAAATGGATATGGTTCTAGAACCCAGGTCAATGGAACTGGTTCCAGAACCTGGGAAAATGGAAATGGTTCTAGAACCCAGGCCTAGTGAGGAGATGGAGGTGGTTCTAGAACCAAGAACTACAGAGCAGAGGTGGGTGGAGAGAAACACCACTTTGAGGCAGAACTGCACTGATGATGAGGAGGAGCGGAGGTGGCTGGAGAGGGACTGCACTTTGAAGCAGGCTTCAGTGGACTCATCCTGGGCATCCACTAAACTGTCCCACAGCTACTACTATGGAGGCTACATGAGCGGGGGCAGGATAGGACGGATAGGTGAGGTACTGTTCTACAGAGATGGTTAAACACCAAATGAACCCTTTCATTTCAATGTGTGTGTGTGTGTGTGCGTGCGTGCGTGCGTGCGTGCGTGTGTTAAAATCCACCCATCATTTGTCTCCTCTCTACACAGTGAGACTGTTCCAGACTGAGAGCAAGACAAAGAGAGACCCTGCCCTAGACAACCCCTTCTGCTCCTCCCAGCATCTCCCTCTTCTCCCCCTGGCAGACCCCCTCTCCTCCTCTTCCCAGCAGCTCCCTCCTCTCACCCTGGCAGACCCCTACTCCTCTTCCCAGCAGCTCCCTTCTCTCCCCCTGGCAGACCCCTCTTCCCAGCACCTCCCTCCTCTCCCCCGTGGTCCTCTAGTTAACCAGGGAGTGCAGACACATATAACCCACACGGTTAGTTAACCAGCCAGTCTTAATACTGCAATGATAGTCCTCTAGTTAATGGGTCAGTCTTAATACTGTAATGATAGTCCTTTAGTTAATGGGTCAGTCTTAATACTGTAATGATAGTCCTTTAGTTAATGGGTCGGTCTTAATACTGTAATGAAGTCCTTTAGTTAATGGGTCAGTCTTAATACTGCAATGGTACTCCTATAGTTAATTTGTCAGTCTTAATACTGTAATGATAGTCCTTTAGTTAATGGGTCAGTCTTAATACTGCAATGATAGTCCTTTAGTTAATGGGTCAGTCTTAATACTGCAATGACAGTCCTTTAGTTAATGGGTCAGTCTTAATACTGTAATGATAGTTATTTTTCCAACTGTTAACATCAGCATTCAAATACAACGTTGATGTCATTATTGATATACACTATATGTACCCTGCCCTATAAATATATAATATGTGTTATTGAAATATGTATAATTTACAGTTTGATATTTATTATGTCTTCATTTCTTCTTCGGATGTTTTTAACCCAGCAGGAGCCAGGTGGACCAGGACTGCAGGGCTTCCCCCAGCGTCTACCTCCCATCCACGAGTCCAATCAGCACCCTCTCGCTTCCACCCAAGCATACTTGAACAGGACCGGCTCAGCCCAGGCTCTCCCAGAGGGATATGAAGCATGTCTGGACAGAACCGGCCCAACAGACCCAGAGAACCCAGGACCCAGGAGACCACGTCTGTTGGTACCGGTACCTGCATTCAGACAGCAGAGAGATGGAGGAGACACGCAGGGACCCACTGGTACTGACTCTGTCTGTTTGTCGGGCTGGTTCTGGACACAGTGATGATCTGAAGTCCTGCTGGTTAGTTTGTTTATGGGTATTCATTATTTGTTATTTATGTTGTCTTCTTTAGTCCAGAGAGAGAGAGGAGAGACGAGCAGAGGAGGAGGAAGAGGAGGACGACGACATGGAGAACACAGAGGAGAAAGAGGAGGCAGAGAAGGAGAACATGGAGAACGAGGAAGAGTAGCAGGGGTGGGCTGTGAAATTCTGCTGGAACCAGAGGAAGGTGTGCGTACAGTAATCTTCACTGATGAAGTATTTTATGGATTTGAGTTCTTAGGGTTTCATTTAGTTTAGTTTTCTGTCATAAATAGAATGCTATTTCTATCTCTCTGTCCTCTGTTCTCTCTATCCCCAGTGGTTAATCCTAATATATAATGGCCTCTCTCTCTCCCTCTGTCTCCTCCCCTGGTTAATCCTTCTCTCCCCCCACAGACCTACCTCCCCCAGTAGGGGTGATCCCGTCTCTCCCCGGGAGGAGGGGTCCGGGGAGGCAGAGCTCTCTGGCCCCCCACCACAGACTGCTCCAGGATGGCTGGGACATGGGAGAGGGGGAGCTGGGGAGAGGGGTGGTGAGAGGAGTGCTGCCCGCCGAGCTAACAGGTATAACCCTCTACTACGATACTTTATACTTTATACTTTATACTGTTTACTGTTAACTTTATATTTTATACTGTATACTGTATACTGTATACTTTATACTGTATACTGTATACTTTATCCTGCATACTTTGTACTTTATACTTTATACCGTATACTTTGTAATGTATGCTTTATACTTTATTCTTTATACTTTATACGTTATGGTGGGTAGAGGGGTGGTGAGAGGAGTGCTGCCCATGGAGCTAACAGGTTCGACTCCTCACTCCAGATGAAAAAGTCTAGAAACTACCTCCGGCAGAACGTAGCATTATACTGTATACTTTATGTTTATTTTAGTTTATAACCAATGATTCACACGTCTCCACGTCTAGCCTGTTGTCATTGGCAACAACAACATAAACATGGTGTGCGCTGAGAGCTTAGGGTCATGCTGTGCTAGGTGGTAGAAGCATTCTGTTATGATGTTATAATCTCCAGTCAGAGACAGAGAGCTGGCTCTGTTGAGATAGTAATCTGTGTCAGCACCTCCTCTCACTTAAACAATGGGTTGTCCTCAGACTTTGTTTACAGACACTACCGAAGTCAACAGGGCCGCTATGTGTGTTGTCTTCACAGAGTTTCAGAAAGGTAGATCTATGGGCACCCTTATTATGGGTCCGGACGGGGAGATCCTACAGCTGTCTCTGTGGGACCCTGCAGATGGCACTGGCGACCCGTCTCACATTGATGAGGTCACACGGGAGCGAGGTAGTGAGATATCAGAGAAGATACTTCATTTAAATTAGACTCAATTCTTTGTTTTAAAGCTGTTATTGAATCTGTTTGTGTGTGCCTCTTTCTATGTGTGTGTGTGTGTGTAGCTCTGCAGGTGTTATCCTCTGAAGGAGAAGTTCTACCCTGGATCATCCTACTAGAGCCTGAAGAGACACCAAGAGGTCAGAACACACACACACACACACACACACACACACTCAACCACACACGGTGGCACACACACACACGTACACACACACACACACACACACACACACACACACACACACACACACACACATAGCTCAGACAGGGGGTGGATGGCAGTTAGCTTCCTCCTCCATCATAGCTGTCTTGTTTAGCAATGAGAAACACTCAACTTGTCTGGAGCCTGTCAGGGGGACACAGAAATGCAGCCGGATAGAGGATTGTCTGTGTGTGTTGTGAATGTGTGTGTGTGTGTGTGTGTGTGTGTGTGTGTGTGTGTGTGTGTGTGTGACTGAGACCACTTCTGAGATTGAACCTTCCTGTCTCCTAACTTTTCTCTTACTTTCTCCTTGCTCTCGTCCGTCTGTCCGTCCGTCTGTCCGTCCGTCCGTCTAAGACATTTAATAACGGGGGTTAAATGTGGAGTATCAATTCCCCAACAGAGATTAATAAAGGATACTGTCTCTTCAGCACTGCCAGTGTCACAGTCTGAATATTTTTAGAAACTCCACAATGTCCTACCTGAACAGAATTCTAAATGAAAGGTTCCCCTGTCTGCATAACTGTAACCCCTCTTTATATATGTCATAACTTTTAAGGTTTGGATAGAAATTACACACATTTCATTGAATGCTAACTTCATGCAATGTGTTCATAAATAAACTAAACTTTAAACTTTAAACACTTGCTATTCTATAATGTTTCGCCTGTTAATGTCTGTCTGTGTGTACACTTGTGACATGTTTTGTATGTGCCCATCCTATATACTAGGAGCACTGGTAGCAGTGGAAATTTAACCCATCATATACACTAGTAGCAGTGGACATTTAACCCATCATATACACTAGTAGCAGTGGACATTTAACCCATCATATACACTAGTAGCTGTGGACATTTAACCCATCATATACACTAGTAGCAGTGGACATTTTACCCATCCTATAGACTAGTAGCAGTGGGCATTTAACCCATCCTATAGACTAGTAGCAGTGGACATTTAACCCATTATATACACTAGTAGCAGTGGACATTTAACCCATTATATACACTAGTAGCAGTGGACATTTTACCCATCCTATAGACTAGTAGCAGTGGGCATTTAACCCATCGTATAGACCAGTAGCAGTGGACATTTAACCCATTATATACACTAGTAGCAGTGGACATTTAACCCATCCTATGCGGTAGGAGCACAAGGACCAATGGGCAGCCGTAGTGCAGACTGACTCCATGCTTTGGTCAGGACTGACAGGAGTATTAACTAGGGATGGGCATTTTAGGCCATATCACTATTCGAATAGTCTATAAAAAATATTTTGGTTAATCGACTAACCGAAATAAAAAGATTATATGAAAATAAATAAATATATATATATTCGAAATAAAAATACAAACCTTTTTATTATTATATATAATATATATATATATATATATATATATATATATATATATATATATTTATATATATATATTTATTATTATATATAATAATAAAAAAGGTTTGTATTTTTATTTTGATTTATTTAAAAAAAATTCTCGCTATAGCGCACTTGTAATGTAGCCTGAAGGGCTTCCGTGATCTGGCCTTCGCTAAATAAACATATTCCTTTCTCAATTTCTGAACATTTTTTACTCTGACACATTTGGACAGATTTTCTTTGATCTCTGAGCGGAGAGTCGGCGCTATAAAGCGCATGTGTTTGTTTTGGTGATCTAGCGCACTAGCATAGAGTGCTCCGTGCCTTCAGTTGGCGCGCTGCCTGCAAGTTTAAACTACTTGATGTGGAAAGCAGGAAAAATGTATCTAATGCATTGAAATTGTGCTTTTTCTTTCTACTTTTTACATATCTCAATGGTAGTGGTGTACACTTTATAAACAGTATGTAATCAAAATCGCTAATGAATTATATTTGTATTAACTTTATGGCAAAAATATAAATAAATAACTGTAGCTATATTCGAATACCCACATCATTTCGAATAATCGAATATTCAAATAATCGTGCCCATCCCTAGTATTAACCCTATCATGTCCTTTGAAGGCAAAGATCTGGTCTCCTCTCTCTCTACAGCCACACTGGGATTATTTCAGACTATTGTGTTGTGTGGGATTAAAAAAATGCCTGTCCTCTTTAAATAACCCCTCCCCTCCCCCAACCCCCCCAAAAAAGAGATTTAGACCATTTAGATATGATTCTTCAGTCTCACTTCTTTCCATGTGTGTGTGTTCACCTCAGTGTGTGTGTCTGTGTGTGTGTGTGTGTGTGTGTGTGTGTGTGTGTGTGTGTTCACCTCTGTGTGTATGTGTTACACACATTGTGTGTGTGTGTGTGTGTGTGTGTGTGTGTGTGTGTGTGTGTGTGTGTGTGTGTGTGTGTGTGTGTGTGTGTGTGTGTGTGTGTGTGTGTGTGTGTGTGTGTGTGTTTCATCATGTGCCTGTACTGCCCTCATTGAGTACGTGCTCCTGCTTGTGTTCCTTTCTGGAGTTCTTTTCACATAATGTATAATTGTTCTGTGTGTGTGTGTGTGTGTGTGTCTGTGTGTGTCTGTGTGTGTTTGTGTGTGTGTGTGTGTCACCTTTCTCTCTGCGTGATTCCTCAGTGGGAACGGTGTGTCTCAGACAACGATGAGCCTGTCTCCTCTTGTTTCTGAGCTTATTGTCGTGCAACCGTAAACAGGGAAGAAATGCCAAAGAATTAGAGCAACTAGAAATGACACGCCTAGTCTATTCAACAGGCAGAGTGACAGACGACACCAGCTCTATATCACATTAAGAAGATAAGAGACCACTTTAGTAGAGGAGGAGATCATGCAAAATAGATTTAAGCAAATGTTTTTGTCCTTTGTAAAGGATTGTATGTGTCAAAAATGTGTCTTCACCTTGCATACACACACATTCACGTCATGTGATGTGTGTGCGTGTGTGTTTGTGTGCGTGGGTGTGGGTGTGTGTGCATGCATGTGTGTGTGTGTGAGGGTGGGTGGGTGGGTGAGTGCTGTCATGTTAAAACTTCCGTCCTTTGCTCCAGTCTGTTAATGATCACCTCTGGGTTCAAAGGTTATCTAAGTTCAGGGTGAGGTTGCCAGGCCATGAGGGCACAGCAGTGTCTGGAATGCTTTCCCAACTGCATTCCTCTAGAATTCCGTCCCTGGCCAGGTTCTGGGTTCAGAGAGTCAAAGGGGGAGCAGTGTGTGTGTGTGTGTGTGTGTGTGTGTGTGTGTGTGTGTGTGTGTGTGTGTATGTGTGTGCGCGTTTACATGTACTGACATGTCAACCCTATGGTCTATGCTCTGTGTGTGTGTGTGTGTGTGTGTGTGTGTGTGTGTGTGTGTGTGTGTGTGTGTGTGTGTGTAGAGAGCGAGATAGCACCGAGGAGACAGTTTGTCTAGCATCCTATAGAGATTTCTAGGTTGAGTGACATAAGCTGCTGGGTCAGAGGACACACATACACTCATACACACACACAAACACAAACACACACACACACACACACACACACACATTTACACATACACCCACACATTTACACCTACACACAGATATACACACACACAGACACGGAGCGCGACTAAAAGTATAACGTATAACGATCTGTGTTCCCACAGAGCACCTTACCATTCTGGTGTTTCATAATATTTAAAACCAATTCAAATTAAAACATTTAAAAAGTGAAAACCTCACAGATAAAGACATTACAATAGCAAAGTTTGAAAGTGCTTCCCAAGCAAAGTCTTTCACTATCCCTGTATTCATCCCCCCTTCCCCCTAGCACAAAACCAGGGAACGCTTCTCCTGCCTGAACGTGGTTTGATTCTGTTTCAGGGGCACACCAGGGGAGTGGTACTGACCACTACTCAGCCAGCACGGGACAGGGTCAGCAGGTCACTCAGGTAACACACACACACACACTGATCTGGTCCCGTTCCTCTATCGCTCTCTGCTTCAATCTTAAACTCAGGGAGTCTCTATTGACTCAGTCTCTGCACATAATGTCTGATCAAATGTAATTTAACATAATGATATGTTATGAAATGTTATATCATATAATATAATATAATGTAATTCAGTGTAATGTAATATAATATGATAACATAATATAATATAATGTAATGCAGTGTAATATATAACATAATAATATAATGTTATGTAATGTAATGTAATGCAGTGTATTGTAATGTAATGTAAAGTATCCTATGTGGATCTTTATGTTAGCAGGTTGGTAGCGACGGCCAGCAGCCAACATCAAACAGACAGAAAAAGAGTAGAACTAAGACGTCAGACCAGGTAGATATACCCTGCTCTATACATACATCAGACCAGGTGGAATAACCCTGCTCTATACATACATCAGAGATCTGCTCTGTACATACATCAGACCAGGTAGATATACTTTGCTCTATACATACATCCGACCAGGTAGATCTGCTCTTTACAGAAACACTGCTAAACCTCTCATCAATGCAGAGTAGAGGTTTCCACGTCAACACAGCTCACTGAGGCTTTGCAGAGAAACCCAGCAGACGTTTGTGACGCCACCCGTACGTTTAGACACACAAATGCAGAACTGTCAATTAGCCTTAAGTCACTGTTTCTGCCATGCAATTCTGAAAGACTTGCCATGGAAATAGAAAAACAAAACTAGAATGAGCACGTCTCCTCAAAACACCAATGACATCATCCAAAGCTGCATCTTTACTTTCTCACCAAGAGCTTGAGACTGTGTACTCTTTTTGCAAGCAGACCCTTACACTCCATTACAAAATGTGAATTCATTTGACTTTTTGCACGCCTACTTTAGAGAACTATCCTGCCTGACACCATGAATCCTGTTCACAGTCAGAACCTTTCCAGTTCAGTAGAATATTTCTCGTGAATTGTTCAGATGTTGTGGGGGGGACTTTCTCAAACACAGTCATTGTCCAGTGAGTGAGTGAAACTGCTTGAGTCTTGTTGTCTGTGTAACAGTCAGGCTCTTATGTTGACGAGGGAAGACGCACAGTCACGGCCAGCCGCCCCCTTGACAAAGGTAAACAATAACAACAACCACACCACCACCAACAGCAACAACAACAACAACAACAACAACACCACCACCAACAGCAACAACAACAACAACAACAACAACACCAGCAACAACAACAACAACAACAACAACAACGACAACAAATACGCTACCATGAACACATGAACCAATAAAAAAACCAGAGAACACATCCCCAAAACCAGACCCAGCACCAACGCTGTTCAGAATGTACTATATCACAGTCTAACTTAGAGTTATCACTGTCTAACTTAGAATGTACTATACCACGGTCTAATTTAGAATGTTCTATACCACAGTCTAACTTAAAATGTACTATACCACCGTCTAACTTAGAATGTACTATACCATGTACCATACCCCAGTCTAACTTAGAATGTACTGTACCCCAGTCTAATTTAGAATGTACTGTACCACTTACTATACCCCAGTCTAACTTAAAATGTACTATACCCCAGTCTAACTTAGAATGTACTATACCCCAGTCTAACTTAGAATGTACCATACCACAGTCTAACATAAAGTTATCAGCCTAACGTAGAGTTATCACAGTCTTACTTAAAGTTATCAGCCTAACTTAAAGTAATCAGTCTAATGTAGAGTTATTACACTCTAACTTAGAGTAATCACAGTCAAACTTAATTATTACAGTCTAACTTAGAATGACACAGTCTAACTTAGAGTTATTACAGTCCAATTTACAAACGTATTCGTGCAAGTTATAAAGCATTGCACAGCCAACGAAACGTATGACTTGAAAAAACGCTTAGATAAAACATTACGCTATTGGCTAGCTACACTATTTTGTCTCTAAATTGTCTTAACACACCTTCATATTCTGCTCTTAGCTGCAGGGAAGGTGAACTACAAAGGTACAAGGGGAGGGAAGGAGACGACAAGGAATGCTAAAAAGGAGTCAGAGAAGGAAACAGGAGAGGAAGCAAAGAAGGACAGAGGGGAAGAGGCAGAGAAGGGCTTGGCCAAAAAAGGACAAATGAAGACCACAAAGAAAAGACAAGGTTTTGGTTTGATTCTTTTTCTATAGTATCATTCCCTTTGTTTTGTTTCTGTTCTGTGAGATACAAAGAAAATATTTGATTGATTGAAGGTGGTCAGCCAGACGAACAGGAAGGAGATGTGTCGCGGCCCACCACAGAAGAAGAAGGTGAGGGACCAGGTGGTGATCGTTGGATCGACGCCCTCCAGCCTTCCCCTGGTCGTCAGAGAGCGGGTGCAACTGGAACCAGTAAAGCTGGTACTAACCACGTTACCAGGCAACCACCAGGGCAGAGCGCCGCAACGCCTCCGAGAAACAGGGATGGATCTATAGCTTCCAGCGGGTGAGTTTAGTTAACACCAAGGATCTATAGCTTCCAGTGGGTGAGTGTAGTTAACACCAAGGATCTATAGCTTCCAGTGGGTGAATTTAGTTAACACTAAGGGTCTATAGCTTCCAGTGGGTGAGTTTAGTTAACACCAAGGGTCGATAGCTTCCAGTGGGTGAGTTTAGTTAACACCAAGGATCTATAGCTTCCAGTGGGTGAGCTCAGTTAACACCAAGGATCTATAGCTTCCAGTGGGTGAGTTTAGTTAACACCAAGGATCTATAGCTTCCAGTGGGTGTTTAGTTAACACCAAGGATCTATAGCTTCCAGTGGGTGAGCTCAGTTAACACCAAGGATCTATAGCTTCCAGTTGGTGAGTTTAGTTAACACCAAGGATCTATAGCTTCCAGTGGGTGTTTAGTTAACACCAAGGATCTATAGCTTCCAGTGGGTGAGCTCAGTTAACACCAAGGACTGGAGAGAATTGTATACAGCATTATACCAGACTTATACAGACGGACTGGAGAGAGTTGTACAGCCTTATATCAGCCTTATACAGAAGGACTTAAGTTGATAACGCATTCTACCATTATCTATTTTCTGTCACAGTTTGACCAATCAGTATAAAGACATTATTGTGAAACTTGAAAATGTAATTTTTTTATCTTATTACTTAGTTCTACTTCCTTGTCTCTGAGTAGGCCTGTGGAACAGAGAAAAAAGGCAGCAGTCGACCTAAACCAGAAAGGAAGAGGACGAGCTGAGGCACAGGAACCAGGAAATGATGATCCGGTTAAAGGGCGAAGGCAGGAGAAAAGGGCCAATAAAGAGCCAGAGAACCAGGATGTTGTCCCAAATATGGTGAGAACTTCCTGGCATAACGTACATAGTTCATTGTCAACACAATTGTTTATCTTTTTAAAGTTCAATCTAAATGTCATTCACTTCAAAATGTTAGACAAGATGTAGATGTAATGTTAAACTTAAATATAGATATAAAACATAGATACATTGCCTTATTCGTATATAACATATTGATGACAAGGTTGCCAAATGTATATAAATCAGTACATAAGCCAAAATGTTAAAATATAATATGAGTGAACAGATTTGTAGTTATTATCATTAAGAGGTGGTCAGTTACAATGCAATGGGAACCAGGATAACTACATCCTCCTGCCTTTCAGGACCAGAGAAGAAGGAAAGGAAAGAAGGCGAAGTCTCAGAGCCTCGTCTCCACGGCAGCGGACAGTGTATCTGGCCCCACTCACAAGTCGAAGAGGGGGAAAGCCAAAAGCAAAGCACAGTTTGTTGTTGGTGAGTTTAGGAGTAGATGCAATATACACATAAACACACACACACAAACACACACACCCACTGACCTGGTGTGGAGGGAGGAGTCCTATTTCACACAGCGGCTGTATGATGGAAGACTTTGATTTCTACCCAGTTACAGTTACTCTCTATGGTACAGACTTCCCCAGGTAGAACTCCTTCCTCTCGGTCTTCTAGGTAAACCCAAGGAGAGCCTGCAGATGGAGGAGGAGGACAGGACGACAGAGATGTCTCCTCCAACCTCACTTCCTGTTGGCTCTACCCTGGAGGAAACTGAAGAAGAAGAGGACCTTGATGACGAAGACTCCATTCAGCTCAGTTCCCGTCAGAGTGCTACAAATGACGAGGACCAATTCAGTAGTGTCCAATCAGTAAGGTCATTCCACTCCACTGACAGTTACTCGTCCAATGAAATGAGCTCTCGTAGGTCCACTTTGTGTGAGGAGGCGGGACCTATCACCAGCTGTGGACCCTCCACGACATCACATGGTCACCTGTCATCGTGCTCCGCTGTCATGGCAACGGACCAACTGTCGTTGAACCCTGTCAGATCTGAAGCCAGCAGTAACTCTGTGAGTCCTTCATTCAGCCAAACGTCTGGCCATCAAACTATTATTTTTGATCAAGATTATTCTTGAATTTAAGTTTAATTTTAGGAGATGGAGACAGCATAGCGAGAGAACATTCTAGAAATCATAGAATAAAAAATAAGTGAGCAGGAAAACAACATCATTAAAAAGCATTTCAGTTCATACAGAATGATAAAAGAAATCTCACAGAAATCTCTCTTGAATTGATCAAAATGGTCATTGATTTGTAAGTTTATGTTTATGAAACAGGGACATCATACATAGATAGAACAGCCTAGAAAGCCCTCTCACAGTGTATTGTATTGTGACCGTCCTTTGTGGCTTCTGTTCTATACCCCAGTGAAATGTGTATGCCTCTAAATATACACAGTATAAGCCTAACTTACAGGACCAGCTGTCCTAATGGCTTCAGTATGGCTGGGTGCCACTGGGAGAAGGAGCACTGACCCTGGTCTTGAACTATGAAGGGCTTGGCTCTCCCACCACAGCTATTTAGGACACTTTGATACAAGTACAAACATGACCCTCAGCATTAGCTGGCAGAGATATAAACACTTGTTTTATATGTTGTTGATGTACAAAAGAGATTGTTGGACAGCACATTTTGGTAATGGTCCAAAAATGACACTACAGCAAAACATTTAGTCAAAATAAGTCTTTCTGGATGAGAAAACAAAAGCCAGCCTTAAACTCTTTGGATAAACCACTGAATCTTTGGTTGGTTGAGTTTAGTCCCCAGACTTCCTGAGATGTGACATGGCTGTGATGATGTCTGTCAGATGAGGCAGGAGGAGCTGGCTGCAGTAGCTCACAAAGACCAGCAGAGGGCAGCGATGGCCCAGCGAGAGGCTTTGGCTCAAAGGGCCGAGCAGCGCCGGCTGGAGGTGGAGAGGAAACGGCGAGAGAAGGAGGAGGAGGACAAGAGGCTCCAGGAGAGAGAGGAGAGGGAGAGAAGGATGAAGGAGGAGCTGGAGGAGGAGCAGAAACAAAGGGCTGAGGACCTCAGGTAAAGCACACACACTGCTTCTGTTCCCATTTGGTTTTACAGTGTGGGCAGTGCCTGATTACAAGTGATAAATCTACTCTGAGGGCTTTTAGAAACTAGAATCAAACAGACCACACCTGAATATACGTTTTAAATAGTCAAACCACATTGCTAACATAAAATCTTAATTTCCTGTCTCGTTCAGGAGTTGACCTGATATGACCTAAGGTGATATTAAAGTGCACTGGCTGACTGTTTAGGTTGGAGATGTTTCCTGTGTGAGGGCGCCACTTGCTGTCCTCTATAGGAATCACAGCACAGAGTTCCAGAACAATCTACTCATCAGTCTGTATCCACCATCTTTACTGTCAAGACTTACCTCTTCTTTAAACTCAGGCAGAAGAGACACGTGGAGGAGGAGGAGAGAAAGGGGCGGCAGGAGGAAGAAGAGGAGAGAAGTAGGCGTGAAGATGCGGAGAGGGAGAGAGAAAAGAAGAGGCAGGAGGAGAAGAGGAGACAGTTGGAGAGACTCCAGAGAATCAGGCAGGAGGAGGAGGCCCGCAAAGCAGGTGAGAAGGAGGGCGGGAGGAATGGAGGGAGGGATTTAGGAAGGGATTTAGGGAGGGGAGAAGGAAGTGAGGGAGGGAGGGAGGGTAGGAGAAATAGAGGGAGGGAGGGCGGGATTTAGGGGGGGAGGGATTTAGGGAGGGAAGAAGGAAGTGAGGGAGGGAGGGCAGGAGAAATAGAGGGAGGGAGGGTTGGAGGAATGGAGGGAGGGAGGGCAGGAGGAATGGAGGGAGGGAGGGCAGGCGGAATGGAGGTAGGGAGGAAGAAATAGAAGGAGGAAGAAATAGAGGGTGTGAGGGAGGGAGGGAGGGAGTATAGAAGTTAGAGGAATGGCATATCTCAGTTTTTTCGAAGGTCGAACATCACCTGAAAGTACCTTTTTCTGCTTCAAATGTTGTATCAGTGCTAATAATCTGTTGCCAGATGCAAATATATTATTAACTTCTGTTTCTGTTATTGCTGTCAGACACATAAGGACAGAGTGCCACTATACAGACATTTCCCTCTACTCATTTTAAACTATGCTATATGCCATGTGCTATAACGAGAAGTGTTCATTACTCATTTTAAACTCTATACTTTAAGGAGCAGTGTTCATTCTGAATTTGAAACTCTATACTTTAAGGAGAAGTGTTCATTACTCATTTTAAACTCTATACTTTAACAAGAAGTGTTTTCTGCTGTTCACAGTCGAACTGGAGCGCCTGCGCTTGGAGGAGAAGTTGAGAGAAGAGGAGGAGAGGAAGCTTTTGCAGGAGATGGACGAGAGTGAGAGAATGGAGTACCTAAGCAGAAAGAAGCAGGAGCAGGAGGAAAGGAGGAGAGAGAAGGAGGAAAGGAGGAGGAGAGAGGAGGAGGCCGCTTTATGGGCTAGAGAGGAAGCAATGCGTCAAGCAGAGATGTTTGCAAGGTACTCGTCAACATGTCTATCTCTATCTACTAGTCAATATATCTATCTCTACCTGTCAATATGTCTATCTCTACCTGTCAATATGTCTGTCTACCTGTCAATATGTCTGTCTACCTGTCAATATGTCTATCTCTATCTACCTGTCAATATGTCTATCTCTATCTACCTGTCAATATGTCTATCTCTATCTACCTGTCAATATGTCTATCTCTATCTACCTGTCAATATGTCTATCTCTATCTACCTGTCAATATGTCTATCTCTATCTACCTCTCAATATGTCTGTCTACCTGTCAATATGTCTGTCTCTAGCTACCTGTCAATATGTCTATCTCTAGCTACCTGTCAATATGTCTATCTCTAGCTACCTGTCAATATGTCTATCTGTAGCTACCTTTCAACATGTCTGTCTGTCTGTCAATATGTCTATCTTTAGCTACCTGTCAACATGTCTGTCTATCTACCTGTCCATATGTCTGTCTATCCACATGTCAATATGTCTGTTTATCTACCTGTCAACATGTCTGTCTGTTTACCTGTCTATATGTCTGTCTATCTGTCAATATGTCTGTCTATCTACCTGTCAATATGTCTGTCTATCTACCTGTCAATATGTCTGTTTATCTATCTGTCAATATGTCTGTCTATCTACCTGTCAATATGTCTGTCTATCTACCTGTCAATATGTCTGTCTATCTACCTGTCAACATGTCTATCTCTATCTACCTGTCAATATGTCTGTCTATCTACCTGTCCATATGTCTGTCTATCTACCTGTCAATATGTCTGTCTATCTACCTGTCCATATGTCTGTCTATCTACCTGTCAATATGTCTGTCTATCTACCTGTCCATATGTCTGTCTATCTACCTGTCCATATGTCTGTCTATCTACCTGTCAACATGTCTGTCTATCTACCTGTCAACATGTCTGTCTATCTACCTGTCAATATGTCTGTCTATCTACCTGTCAATATGTCTGTCTATCTACCTGTCAATATGTCTGTCTATCTACCTGTCCATATGTCTGTCTATCTACCTGTCAATATGTCTGTTTATCTACCTGTCAACATGTCTGTCTATCTACCTGTCAATATGTCTGTCTATCTACCTGTCAATATGTCTGTCTATCTACCTGTCAATATGTCTGTCTATCTACCTGTCAATATGTCTGTCTATCTACCTGTCAATATGTCTGTCTATCTACCTGTCCATATGTCTGTCTATCTACCTGTCAATATGTCTGTTTATCTACCTGTCAACATGTCTGTCTATCTACCTGTCAATATGTCTGTCTATCTACCTGTCAATATGTCTGTCTATCTACCTGTCAATATGTCTGTCTATCTACCTGTCAATATGTCTGTCTATCTACCTGTCCATATGTCTGTCTATCTACCTGTCAACATGTCTATCCCCTGTATCTCTCTACATGGCCTAAACATATTTACAGTCACCTATCAAAAAGCATTCAAACCCCTCTATAATCACATTCATTTAGATGTCATTAAAGTGCAGCTTTTTTTCTTTCTTTTTTTCTTTCTTTCTTTCTTTCTTTCTTTCTTTCTTTCTTTCTTTCTCCCTCTAGACAGCAGGCATGGCTGGAGCAGCAGCTGTCTTTTAGGCGTGGTCTCCAGACTGAAGCAGAGGCTCTGGAGCAGACACAGGACATCTCTAGGCCCTGGGTCTACTCCTACTTCACCCTGCTGCAGATGCTGGGGCTAAAACCTGACCTGAACCTTGAGTCTTAAATCATAGCCTTTGACCCCTGAACTCATCCCCTGATTGGAAAAATCGGAACATTTTCTAAACTGACAGTGGGAAGCCCGAACTCAAGTCAAGTGAGGGCACTTTCCATTTATAGCAGCTGTGAAGGGATAGTTCACTGTTTTTGCAGGTCTAGCTAGATATTTAGCCATACGTTTCTAAATTGGTTTGATCAACTCATTTCACAGGTCTGTCAACTTCAACATCCCTCTCCCCAGCATCCTGACCAACCGGGAGGGACAGTACATTTATATAGTGGCACAGGGGTATAGTAAACAATATATTTAGCTTTACATTTAGGCTGGTTTGAGCTTCTCATTAGACTGTATAACAGGCAGGCAGGGACTGGGGATGAAAGATTACCATGGACTTTGAGTCAGACAAACCCACCAAAGAACTTTGAAATCCAAAATGTATTTTGAAAACTCACCAACAAAGCCAAAATTGCCAGTACCGGTATACAAGTCATGGGCAAAATTATGTTTCCTGCTTTTCTCAACAGGGATTTTTTATTTTTTTTATTTTATTTTAAAGCCTGTTAGTTTAGGCAAAATTGCTTCAATACGATGTGCCACGTGCATTTTGTCAGCAAGCAACTGCTGAACACAAAGAGCATTCTAAATTCTGGGTTTCCACGCCTTCTTAATCATCAAATTCAAGGACTTTTTAAGGACTTTCCAGGCCCAATTCCCTCAAATTCAGAAACCCCATACGGCATAGTTTGAGATTCAGATCAAGGTCAATTACTGTTACAACACTGAAAATTTTTATACTGAGAACTAGCAGGGTTTATAGAAGTTCACAATATGTGAACACTTCTCAATTGTGCTGTGTTCAGCCTGGTTTATACTTCTGAGAAGAAGCACATAAATGTCTCTGTGTAGCTTCGCAGAGAAGGGGTTTCTGGGAAAGCGTAGCTCACAGAGGCCCGCCGAGGTCTTGACAGGGAGTCCTCCCAAATCCTAACAGTGCGTCACACGAAGCGTCTTCTCAGTGCGTCAAACAATTGCTGATTGGTTGAGCAGGGTAGAAAGAGAGTAGATATTATGTAATATTTTGGCTGTATTCAAAACAAATGAAAACACAGATGACACAATGAAATGGAGCTGATAGACTGTTCTTTTCAATAGCCTTCGAATCATATTAGTGGTTTTCTATGCACGTACATAGTATATAGGCTATATGTTACAACTGTTTTCTGCATTGTTTGATATACTGTATGTGAATGTATTGTACAGCACTTTGGTCGGCTCTGCTTGTTTTAAACGGGCTCTATAAATAACTTGATTTGATTTAATTTCCTCTGGAGTTAATCGCAATCGCATCATTTAGTATTTTTCATTTAACTTATCGCTTTTGTGCCCCTGATTTCTTATTTACCTTAGGCATTTTGATTTTGTACAAGCTACATAGAACCAAGGAAATTTTAGTCTTTGGTTAACTTCATGTCAGCATGTATACTTTTTTAGAGTAACCTGATAGGCCTTCAATTGATCAAAGCGTTTTTTTTTTAAATAAAGGGTGAAATACACTTAGTAATTTTATCAGACGGCCTACAGTATATTGTTGCACTGCAAATTGAAAAATTATTTTGTCCGATCTCGCTCTACTCAATTTAATTACACTTTTCTGGAACAATATTAACTAATGGCAAAGCTTTAGTACAAGACCTGCCACATGGGCCCCCTCCCGAGGCCATGGGCCCAGGGCCCGGTACAACGTTCCCGGTTGTTCCCCCCTGACTGCGGCCCTGATGCAGGTTCAACAGTTTAACGTGCATCATTCAACTTCAATAACTCATGGACGCACATACTAACGTAAAAGTAAAAAATATCAAAATAATAAAAATTTCTATTCAATATATTCTTCAATATATTCTGCAATATATATTTATTCAAGCACTTTCAATGACACATTGTCTATTAATGTCTATTTCGAAAAACTTTCAAGGCCTTGATTTTTTCTCTTGAATTCACATACTTTCAAGGATTTCAAGGACCAATGGGAACCCTGTAAATTGTTGTATATTTCATGTGATTTACTTATTTTAGCCATTACTCTGTTCTTTAGACTTATTTTATTTTATATAGTTGAAATAATTTAGTTGGCTTTAATTGGCTTGTGCCAGCGCGCTGAAAAACAGCCCAAGTTAATTTATGAAATGGCATAGAAATCTTTGACCTACAAGTTTGTTTTGTATGGAATATAGTGTAATTTCTTTATTTGGTAAGCATGTTTGGAAAAGCGTGTGGTATTTTTATTTACAGTAGTTATATTGCGATAAAATACAATGATAAAAAGCTATTCTTCAGACTGAACAAGCACAGAAGCAGGTGGCAGAAATCAACATCCTAGCCAACAAGCAATTTATATTGTGTGCAAAGTTGTGTCTTCTAGTTAGAGATTTTGTGTAAAATAAATATATATATAGAGAAAAAGAACATGCCTACAATATAATACAAACATTATTGAATATAACTGTTAATATCATAAACTGGACTGTTGTTGTTTTGCAGGGTTTGGTCTCTGAAGGTTGCTGACTCCAGCCGGCCAGGATGGTGGCAGCAGGAGACCTGGTCTGTTGGGGCTGGACATGGGAGACTCAGACGAGGTTACACCATGGGACTCTGCATGGTTGGTGCACTGGCTGTGTCAGTAGGTGTTTAATTGCTCCTCAAAGGATAAAGATTTGACTCATTTGGTCAGACTCTGGTGGCCATAGCTGGTCCTAAAGACACACACAGGATGATATGATGCAAACTACAGATACTGTTGACAGTGTTTTAATGGCAGAATGATGACTCAATATACTGGGGGCTACTGTTTCAATGTCTTTTCAGAGCAGATGTTCTGTTTCAATGTCTATTCAGCGGAGATGTAGTGTTTCAATGGATAGTTAAAGTATTTTGGAATGAGAACAAAGGAACTTAAAGATCCTACAGAACCTCTTCTAGAGCAGGTTTCCATTTAGACTACACTATAATAAGCGGTCACAAAAAAAGCTATATATTGTAAAAGTAGTGCTGGATATTTTCAGATAAAACCATCTAAAATAAAATTACAATAGATATACTTTATACTGTCACTGTTTAAAGTCAATATGCCATTCACAGAATCTGATTAGATTGTGAATCTAGGTACAGTATGCCCAATTAAATCTCCCACATTTAAGGCAAAGCTTAATGTCTTAAATAAAAAGAAATGAATTACACCTATTTAACTCGTTAAATGTATTCAACTTGTTCTGTGCTCAACAAATTTGGTCATATAGTAATCTTGTCTATGCTAATTCATGCTCTGGAAAAACAACAGGCTGAAATTAATGTTGTACACATACACACACTATATATACTATGTGTTATATATATAGTGTTCATATATATATGAATTTAACTACTTTCAGTCAAATCTAACACATCTCAAACATTTTCACAACAATACTGACTCAATAGATCAGTTAATTGGCTCTGACCAAGGGTCATCAGTGATTCAATATTTTAGACCTGTCAATTGTCTTCATTCCGTCAGGTACATGCTGCATATTCATATTAATATACGTATATTCACAATCTAAACAAGTCACATTGCCATGTCACATACAATTATTATGTGTTTTTTTACTGAAATAATTAGATCATATTTTTTAAATATGTTTAAAAACAGGTGAAATGTCACAATCTATAGCTGCTTAATTTCTAAATGTTTTAGTGTACGAGATTAGTCAAAACAATAATAAATTCAAGAGCTGGATTTAAATTAGGAAGATAAAAAAAGATAGGAGCAAACAATGATGCCTTTACATATCACTGCTCATGCCATCCTCAACCAATGTTTATTTGTCCTGACCCATGAAAGGGTTTCTCAGTACGTAGTATCCTCCATATTATGCTATTGTGTTTAGATTGGACAGTAAAGTGCCTTTGTACCCAATGCTCCTACTTGGTACATATACTGTATATATATATTTGGACTGATAATCCAAAACCCGTGGAATAGATACATGTGTGTATACGTGGCTTCTGTCCGGCCACAAAGGCACGTCGTGGTTACACTGTCATATGTGATATGACATGAAATATGATATATATTTAGGAAAGCTATTGAGTGTGCATTCTTGATCTGATTCATAGTTTGTTGTAATTTCATTTTTTTTACCTATGTAACGTGTCAATTTCCTCAAGGGACCACAGTGGGAGTGGGAGCAGCCACATTACCAGAAGATAAAACAGTTGACTTTGTTCCTGTCCCCTGTCTCAGTCCAGACAGCTAACTAGAGGAGCCAGGATTGCTGAGTGGTGAGCTCTGTACTGCTAATACTTGTTCTTCATGTGATACTAATCTAACTAGTTTGTTATTTTACAGCTATCTTAACAACAGTATCTTTGATATTGTAGGAACAGGAGTGAGGGCTGTGCCAGCAGACCATGTCGATCCAATTAACCAACAACTCCTCTCCTTTCTACTTCCAGCTGACTCTGTTTAGGGAGTTGGGAGCCTCCAGATACCTGTTCTTCAGTCTGACCCTGCTGCTCTATGCAGCTATATTAACTTTTAATGTGACCATCATTGTTGTTGTATGTCTGGAGAAAACACTCCACGAGCCCATGTACGTCTTTATAGCCTGTCTGTGTCTGAACTCTCTCTACGGCTCCTCTGGTTTCTTTCCCAGATTCCTCATGGACCTCCTGTCAGACACACACCTGATCTCACGGCCTGCCTGTTTCACACAGATATATGTTGTTTACACCTATGCTACTTATGAGATGACTGTTCTCAGCATTATGGCTTATGACCGTTATGTAGCTATATGTAAGCCGTTACATTACCACAGCATAATGAGTGCCAGGACAGTGTGTGTGCTGATAGCATCAGCCTGGTCCTATCCTGTGGTTACAGTTGGTTCCTGTGTGTACCTGTCCATCCAACTGCCCCTGTGTGACAATCAGATGCCAAGGTTATTCTGTTCCAACTGGGGAGTGGTACAGCTCTCCTGCGTGGACACCACTCGAAACAACATCATAGGTCTTTTACTTTTAATTATGACATCTTTCTCTTCACTGTGCTTTGTTCTGTACACCTATCTGAGGATCCTGCTGGTCTGTCAGCGGCAATCCTCAGAGTTCAGAGGCAAAGCTTTTCAGACCTGCCTGCCTCACATTGTCACATTTGTCAACTATTCTATCTCTACATTATGTGAGGTGACTCTGAATCGCTACAAAGCTGATGAACTAAATCCAAACACTGTAATGATTCTGTCTCTGGAGTTCCTCATTTTCCCCTGTGTTATCAACCCTCTGGTTTACGGACTGAACCTGCTTAAGATCAGAGGGCTAATCTTTAGGCTGGTACACACTAACAAAATCTTTCCATGAAGTGCTAACATGTGAGTTTAATCTTTCAGTGTTTTATATAATCTACTGCCTGTATGTTATAGAATGATCAATTGCCTTTTTGCTCTGATCATACCTGAAACATAACTTTGAAAACATCACCAAAAAGAAAAGGTTTAAGAAAACTGAACTGTTAAAATAACAGTTGTATTTTATAGCATTATTATTAGGTTAATTTAAATTGATTGTTGAATATTCTGTGTTGCGAACATCTATCTCTCTGTTCTCTCATTTTAACAAAAAATTACATTCATAACATTTGTTATATTAACATTACATTTGCAGTGTAAATACACTTTTTAAAATAAAAAATACACAAAACTGGATTATGAAAACTGAATGACTACTTTTTGCTGTTATATCTTCATAACATCTGACACATTTGAGTTCATATGATGATCAATTTGTGCATAGCTGATCTTTCCCTCATTTGCTCCCAAAGTACAATATTTATTAACTACATATGAAACCCTTCTAAAACTGTCACATTGCCTTAAAAATCAGCTGAAGTCCTTGAAGGTGGGTTTTGAGTTTAAACATCCTGCATTTCTCTGTCTAACACACTCACTACAAGGACCAACAATCCTATTTGGTAAGCTTATTGATTTGGAATTTAGGTCAGAGTTGTTTGTTTAAAAAAAGCTTTGATTGATAAAACAGATATGACTTCCACCTGTTATGTATAGAATTGTATAAATAGACAACGTTATGTCAAGCAAATACTGCTGTGATACGCACCTGTGAAACTCAAGGTCAATTTGTATTTTAAAATATTTGTTACACCAGTCACTTATAGAGGCAAGTTTTGTTTATTGTTACATTGGTCACATCGTTGACTCAGATATACATTTCAATAGCCACATCAACTCATTAACACAATCATCAAATGTCCGTACATCATTTGGAGAAAAATACAGTACTGACATGACAACACAATAAAAGCTTTCTAGACCCCGAAGGTCATCTGGAACATGTCTCTTAACTGTTCCCATTGTTAAAGTAAAAAAAGGTGAAGCAGCATTGATATAGGTCTACTGTGCAACAACAATTCACTGAAATATTCATATTTTTTTCTCTTAGTTTTAATTCCATTCAAATTATTCTATTTCTTGCTCTGTACATTCCTGCTTGCCTTACTGAAAGCATATTGAATTGCCTTTGTGTATGGAATGTCCTATTAAAAATAAATTTGACTTGAAGGTCCTGCACAAAGTCATGTTTCTTTGACTGAATGTACACCATTTCCATTTAATCAAGTAGGCCTAGTAGCCTGCCTTATGGGGGAGAGCGGGGTAAATTGAGCCAGTTTTTACTTGAGGCGTCTTTAAAGTTGAGGGTATGACAGTAAAGTCTCTAACTAAATGATAAACATATATTTCAGGATGTGATGCATTCCTGGCAATAATAACTTTGGATCTAAAATAAACAGTTTTCAAAATAAGTGGTCTCTTGGCTCAACTTGCCCCCAATGAGGGATAAGTTGAGCCTAGGTAGAGGATAAGTTGAGCCACATGGGGGATAAATTGTGCCATTGATTATGTTGAATCATCACAAAACTGAACATTTTCACCTCACATAGGCCTTAAGACAAACGCAATACCAAATTGACTTCTTAAATGAAACGTTTAAAAATAAAGTTTACAACTCCAAAGGCCTATTTAAAATTTTCAGAACAAAATCAAGTAAAAAAAAATTAAGACCAATATTAACTGCAATTCTCATCACAGAACTGGGCTACTTCTACTTCTTATTTGTTTTGACCTTTTCAGAGCCATTTTCTTCTCTTTTTCAGTCTATTCCTTGTCTTGCCTCAAATTAACCCGTCCCCGCCATTTTAACAAATTGAAATCATCCAACAGTTTAGAGCTAACATCCTGCTAACAGTATAGTCTCATATTTTAACTTCATAAAGCACTAACACATATGTAAGATTTTTTCCAAACTTGTCTGTATTTGTTCAGAGACAAGAATCATGACTCCTTGAACATAAAAGAATCACTTTGAACGGCAAAAACAGTTTAGGTTTTTAATGTAACGGAGCGTACCAATTATTCCATGGGCCTCTCTCCATCACAGGCTGAGTAAAAAAGATTAATCTTCAAAAATGAGTGGTCACATGACAAATTCTTTCTATAGTTTCCTAGAAACAAGGGGTGGTTCAACTTCCCCACAGACTCTACTTACCTCCTCTATACCGCTCTCCCCTGTTATTTATTTAGTTATTTATTTATTTATTTATTTAGTTATTTATCTATCTTTTTTTTGTTTTGTTATTTGTTTGTTTATTTGTTTATTTATTTATTTATTTATTGTTATATATAGTAATTATATCTATAGATGTACTCATTCATGTTAATAATTGCAAATTCATTTTAACATTTTGTTTGAAATTATTTAGGTTAAAATGTCATATTTATGGAAACACATAAACATAGGCCTTAAACATACAATAGCCTGATAAAACCATGTAAACTGTAAACCTACGTAAAACAGGTAAAATCAAAGCATTCAAAACACAGCTATTCTAATTATCTAAGAGGCCGTGGCGGATAGCCCCGTCGAGAACTGGGGCATTTTCCGGTAGCCTGAGGGTCGTTTCGGCCAGCCATGAACAGTCAACTTCACCAGCGATAATATCTGAGGATCCTGCTGGTCTGTCAGCGGCAATCCTCAGAGTTCAGAGGCAAAGCACTTCAGACCTGCCTGCCTCACATTGTAATATTTGTCAACTATTCTATCTCTGTTCTGTGAGGTGACTCTGAGTCGTTACAAAGCTAACGAACTGAATCCAAACACTGTAATGATTCTGTCTCTAGAGTTCCTCATTGTTCCCTGTGTTCTCAACCCTCTTATTTACGGACTCAGCCTGCCTAAAATCAGAGTGATCATCTTCAGGCTGGTCCACACTAACAAAAACATTAAAATAACAGTTTAATCAGCCTTTGATTTAATTCAAATGCAGTAGCTCAAGTTATTCACTAATACTTATAGTAATTATACTGTAGCAAAGTTGTAAAAACAGTGTTTTAGAAGAGGACTGAAGCTATATTACACATAAATGTTATATCATATAAAACCAAAAACATTTTAAGAAATTATATAATCTAACATTTAGTTGTTATTATGTATGATGTTGATTAACTGACCTCACATATTTGTGTTAATGGGACACTATATTGAATTGAATGAATAAGTTATTGCATTAGGATAGTGAAATCTGTCTTTAGTGTAGTATGACTTACTAGTATGATACATCTTTGTGCTTTCACCCTTTTTTCACATGATTATCTATTTACCCATTGCTGATATTCTTGTTTGCACTAATGTGTGTTGTTTAACCTGCATATTGCTGTGATGACTCAGATAAATCTAAATCAGATAAATTATGATATATTTTAATATATCACATGATAGAAAATGTAAAATTGTCTTAGTGTCAATGAAAACCTCAAAAGAGTAATTGTTGTTTTCACATTTAAGATGTGTGTCAACATAATGGTGGTACTGTTGGTTGAACTGTTGCTGTTCAAACTATAGGCCAGGAGATGCCAGTCTAACCACAGATTTCAACATTCAGTACTAACAAAAAGCTAATTATTAACCTAAACCTGTGTGAGTTTATAAATCACCATGTGGAAATTGTCCAAACGTAAACATTGTACATAAATAGTTATATCCTGGTAGACAATGTGTGTTTAATCTTTAAGATAAAGGAAGTCTCAAAAAGTTGTTACACGACATAGTATCTGGAATGGGACCACTTCTATATAGCCTAGGTTATGTTAGTAAGATATAAGTTTGGAATGGGACCACTTAGCTTGGCCTACTTAAAGCCTTTTATTACTTCACCTCAGATAATTTTTCCGCCCAGTTCTTAGACTGTCTGGCTCATGGACCATATATTTTCATGGACAGGGCAGAGACAATCGGGGAACTTGTTATAAGAAGGTTTACAGCCTGCTATAGTTGGAGACTAGTAGTTTCTTCTCCATGACTTTTAAATAGACTAAAATGTGTCTCAAGCTAATGTCATCACTATTAAAATACATTATCTGAAGTGTTATGCTGTACGTGAATATGGGCGTGCAATGTAAAATTTAACCTCAGTGTGCTGACATTGATGTGTGCTCATAAATAGGTGTTGCTGGCTTGGCTGGGGATTTACGTTTTTAAAGCTCATCCGGGAACATATGGCTTATACTTGGATCACTTTAATGCAATAAACTTGCTTCTGTGGGAGGGCTTCATGGCAGGATCAGAGTCAGCAGTAGAAACGGGTCTGCCTTCATAACCAGGACTTGATTTGGCGGTCATAACCAGGGACTGGAGGAAGAAGGGAGCCGTTCTCTTTCACAACCACGGGATCAAAACATAGTCCATGAAAAGCTTTGTATTTATGAACAAAGACATGGTATCCAGCACATCACAATGCAGTATTCAACCAGGTCTGGGCAACACTGGGACGTACTGTAATATTAAGCCAATGCATCACTGTAAGGTATGATCAGTTAGATAACTGTCATTTTAGACAACATAGGAAGTATACGCTATATATACTGTACCCTAACTTATACATATACACTGTAAAAAAACATTTAATAAATAAAGAGTCAAATGACTGGCAGCAACAGCTGCCACCAAACAAAAACCTTAAAATTAACTATAATTGAAGTGCAAAAACAATAAATTCATGTAAATTACCATTAAAGGTTTTGCCAAGAAACACTGTTATTTTACAGACATTCCCTAAATCATTACGATCAAACACCGTCCATAAAGTGAATGGATCTAAAGTTCAGCAGAGTAAAACTGTTATTTGAAAGATATTAACTCATGTATTACAGTATAACACCTTCCTTAAAGTGACTGCACTATAAGTTCAGCAAAGAACTGTTACTTGTAAGATATTTGCTAAATCATTGCGATCTAACACTTCCCATGAAGTAATGGCACTGAAAGTTTGAGAGAAACACTTTTATTCATTTGGAATTGCAATTTTATTTTTGACAGGCCACAATCACATTGAATAGAAAGATTATAATTACACCACAATTATAATTATTTATATTATTTATACAGGGTTAACTGACTGAGACCAGTTCTCTTTTCCAGCAGTGCCCGTTTTAAAGGCAGAATATATAAATTAAGAAGAAAAAAAAGCTAAAATACATATAAATGTTTCCAATACAATATTTACAATACAGTACAATATTTAAGTTTAAACTAAAACAAGACCATTCCTCAGCTCCCAAATCCTCCAGTAAAAGTTTAAATTGTTCAACAGAAACAAACTGCTCTAATTTTAATTCCTGTTGAATCTTGTTCTACTTATCCGAGGCAAAAAACCAGAAAGCTGGTTTACCAAGTTGTGTGTTCACTTTGCGGGTTTTAAGGGTGATATAGTCCTGTAAGCCTGTCCTATGACTACTGGATTTGTGATTTAATGATGAAGTAAGGTTAAAAGGTAACTTGCCCAGCAATGCCTTTCAGTGTTCAATGATGAGTTCTAAAACTATCCCCAGTTACAAAACGCAAAGCACTGTGGTAAACTGCATCAAGGGACTTTACAATAGTTGGAGCTGCATGCATATACACAATATCACCATAATCCATGACTGAAGAGAGTAGATTTTACAATTTTCTTTCTATTTTCAAGTAAAAAGCTTGACCTTATTTTTTATAGAGCTCCAAGTCTGATCCTCACCTTCTTTGTGAGTTTAAGCACATGCGTCTTAAATGATAACTTTTCATCTAGTGAAATTCCCAAGTATTTGTAAACTAACACGCTCAATTTGGGCCCCATTAAGGGAGTAAATGTTATATACCTTATACATATAAGGTATATAACATCACGATTTTTGGCAAACTCCATGCGGGCTGTCATGTGCCTTTTACTGAGGAGTCGCTTCCGTCTGGCCACTCTACCATAGAGGCCTGATTGGTGGAGTGCTGCAGAGATGGTTGTCCTTCTGGAAGGTTCTCCCATCTCCACAGAGGAACACTGGAGCTCTGTCAGAGTGACCATCGGGTTCTTGGTCACCTCCCTGATCAAGGCCCTTCTCCCCCGATTGCTCAGTTTGGCCGGACGGCCAGCTCTAGGAAGAGTCCTGGTGGTTCCAAACTTCTTCCATTTGCGAATGATGGAGACCACTGTGCTCATTGGGACCTTCAATGCTGCTGACATTTTTTTGTACCCTTCCCCAGATCTGTGCCTCGATACAATCCTGTCTCGGAGGTATACAGACAATTCTTTGGACTTCATAACTTAGTTTGTGCTCTGACATGCACTGTCAACTGTGGGACCTTATATAAACAGGTGTGTGCCTTTCCAAATCATGTCCAATCAATTGAATTTACCACAGGTGGACTCCAATCAAGTTGTAGAAACATCTCAAGGATGATCAGTGGAAACGGGATGCACCAGAGCTCAATTTTGAGTGTCACAGCAAAGGGTGTGAATACTTATGTACATGTGATATTTTATGTTTTTATTTTTAATACATTTGCAAAAAATTCTAAAAAACTTTTTTCGCTTTGTCATTCTGCGGTAGAATGTTGAGAAAAATGTTTTATTTAATCAATTTTGAAATTGGGCTGTAACATAATAAAATGTGGAAAAAGTGAAGGGGTATGAATACTTTCCGGATGCACTGTAGATATATCAAATTACATTTTTTAAGTATTTTGGGGGGTATAAATATAAATATGGTGTCTGATCATTATAGTTGTGTATGTATTATTATTGTTATTATGTTATTGTTGTATAGCACTTGCATAAAACTCTTGACAATCTTTCGTAATTATTTATTTTTCTTTTATGTGTCCATTTCCTCAAGGGATCACAGTGGGAGCGGCCACATTACCAGAAGATAAAAGTTTTGACCTTGTTCCTGTCAGCTGTTTCAGCCCAGACAGCTAACTAGAGGAGTCAGGGCTGCTGAGTGGTGAGCTCTGTACTGCTAATACTTGTTCTTCATGTGACACTTATCTAACTTCTTATTTTACAGCTATCTTAACAACTGTATATTTGATATTGTAGAAGCTGGGTTGGTAGCTGTACTGCTATTACTTGTTCATTGTCTTATAATTGTCCACTGTAACTAGTTTGTTATTTTAAAGCTATCTTAACCAGTGTGTTTTTGACCATTGTAGAAACTGGGGTGAGTGCTGTGCCAGCAGACCATGTCGGGCCATTTAACCAACGACTCCTCTCCTTTCTACTTCCAGCTGACTCTGTTTAGGGAGCTGGGAGCCTCCAGATACCTGTTCTTCAGCCTGACCCTGCTGCTCTATGTTGTTATTGTATCTTTCAATGTTGTCATTATTCTGGTAATATGGCTGGAGAAAACGCTCCACGAGCCCATGTACATCTTTATAGCCTGTCTGTCTCTAAACTCTCTCTACGGCTCCTCTGGTTTCTTTCCCAGATTCCTCATGGACCTCCTGTCAGACACACACCTTATCTCACGGCCTGCCTGTTTCACACAGATATATGTTGTTTACACCTATGCTTCTTATGAGCTGACTGTTCTCAGTATCATGGGTTATGACCGTTATGTAGCTATATGTAAGCCGTTACATTACCACAGTATAATGAGACCCAGGACAGTATGTGTGCTGGTAGCAGTGGCCTGGTCATTTCCTGTGTTTTCTCTAGGAACCCTTGTGTACCTGGCTGTCCGACTGCCCCTGTGTGGCAATAAGCTGCCCAGGGTGTTCTGTGCCACATGGCCGGTTGTGCAGCTCTCTTGTGTGGACACTACTCCCAACAGCATAGCAGGTCTGTTTGTTTCCACAACAACAGCATTTCTTCCTCTGTGCTTTGTGCTTTACACCTATCTGAGGATCCTGCTGGTCTGTCAGCGGAAGTCCTCAGAGTTCAGAGGCAAAGCACTTCAAACGTGCCTGCCTCACATTGTCACATTTGTCAACTATTCTATCTCTGTGTTCTGTGAGGTGGCACTGAGTCGCTACAAAGCTGATGAACTAAATCCAAATGTAGTAATGGTTCTGTCTCTGGAGTTCCTCATAATCCCCTGTGTTATCAACCCTCTGGTTTACGGACTGAACCTGCCTAAGATCAGAGGGCTAATCTTTAGGCTGGTACACACTAACAAAATCTTTCCATGAAGTGCTAACATGTGGTTTAATCTTTCAGTGTTTTATATAATCTACTGCCTGTATGTTATAGAATTATCATTGTCCTTTTTGCTCTTACTTGCTGAGAAGTGGCACTCTGATCTTATCGCAAAGGCAACTTCGAAAACATCACCAAAAAAAGGTCTTGAAAAAGTGAACTGTTAAAATAACAGTTGTGTTTTACAATGTATTTTATAGCATTACTATTCGATTAATTTAAATTGATTGTTGAATTTTTTGTGTTGTGAGCATCTCTGTTTTCTAATTTTAACTAACAATTGCCTTCGTAACATTTGGCAGTGTAAATAAACTTTTTAAAATAACAAATATTTGCGTGCGTGTGCATCCCTGCGACCCCGCATAGGATAAGCGGTATAGCTAATGGATGGATGGATGGAATATTCAAAACTGGACATGAAAACTAAATGATTACTTTTTCCTATTGTGTCTTCATAAAATCTGACACGTTTGAGTTCATATGATGATTTGTACATGGGGGGGTTAGGACGATTCAAAGGGCCCGTGACTGACAGGGGCCCTGCAAAAGTATTAGAATATTAGGTAATTAATTTTCAATAGCCTATATTTTATACAACGAACGGCAAAAGTAAACATCAAGAGCCTCTGTACTGCCCCCACACCCTATTTACATGAAATGGTTGGGTACTGCCTGCCCTGAAACCACGCAAACAGTACGGTGCTACTAGGCAGTGAATTGCGATGACAAGTGTGGAGTGTTGGGCATCATGTCTCAGGTTAATGAAAAGTCTGGCTACCGAAAGCGAAAGAGACAGAAAAGAAACACAGGAGAGAGGAAAAAAAAGGGCGACAATATGTCACACAATTTTTCACAAAGAAAGGTGGGTGGAGTCCGTGAGTGGTGGGAATTAACCAGTTAGCCAAGAAACAGGCTACTTTTGCTCCCCTAAGGTAGTAAGAATTGTGAATGTTTACATTTGGCTCCTCTTGTAGCTGACATTATTCAATGCAGGCAAACTTTGAGCGAACTACTCCCTGGTGCCAAGCCCAACAGATGCAGCTTCAGGCTCAGCCATCCCCATTCCCCTACCTATAAACTACCAGCCCTAGTCCCAATTTAAGATGGAGGTGAGCTGCATTGTGTTGAATGCCAGTTGGCATAATTGCAGGGGGTCCGTGGGATTTTTTTTTTTAAGAATATAGATATTTAATTTTTAATGATAAGAATCCAAAACTAAACAAAAACCATACAAAAACTAAAACAGCCTATTGTCTGCATTGGATGCTGGACAGTTTGAAGCATTGCGTGACTCAGTCTGTAGAAATGACAGTCAATGTTACAATCATACCTTTAAGTAATTTGGCCAAGGTACGTCTCAATGGCTTTGATGCAGACTGATATATGGTTGTTTATTGGTGGTTTAGTAGTGGTGATACGCAACTGCAGGTGATTTGGGTCAATATTCTCCTTAATGTATTATGTATATATCGTTATGTTATATTCATTTTAGGTTATTTATTAATGTCAAGAGAATTGTCAATGTTACCATTACAATGGCATTTAGAATGTATGAGATAGCCTTTAGCACATTTCTTCTTTTATGATGGTGTGAGCTTTGTGGCGATGACCAAGTTACTTCTCAATCAAGCATGATTCGAGCCATAGTTAGCCTACAGCTTTGGACGAAGTGGCACGTAGTTGCGTACAGCAAATCTTTCTGTGTTATCCCTGTGTATACAACTCCTACCCAGAGCTATGTGGAGATGGAGAATGTACTGACCAGTAACTACTACACATTGTGTATGAAAAGAATATACTACAACCAGGCAGGGCTGCCATTCTGAATATATTAAACTCTTTTAATATTTTAAAATTCTATGGTATTGTGAAGGCAAACCCAGTAATATACTGACGTTGTACTACAAATGAAAACAGTATTCAGTATTCAGGTTATTTTAGTAAGCAAGCAGGTTGTAAGAATGTATTCAGAATCATATAGGCCTAACAGAAGCATTGAAAAACGAAATGGACCTGTCAATGGACCTTCCCATGCCAACCTCTGCCTAAGTTGAGAGTGGTGTTCAAGAACATTCACAGAATACTTACACCCATGGCAACAACATTTTCCTTTGCACAAGTTATAGTGGTGAAGGAATTGAGTTAAACATATGCTTTCAGTCCTTACCAACTGACTGGACATGGAGGTGTTCTAATAGTCTTAAAATATAAAGATGATATTCTAACCAATATGTTAGATGTAATAACCAATATGGCACTCAATAAACCATCATAATGCAAATCATAATATGGAAATATATGATTATTTCAACCATATGCAACTTCTTTAATGTTGGTTGATGGAACTGTCATATAATTAATTTGTTCTTTATTGCAGCTTGAGTGCAGGATTAAGTCCACATTGGAGCGTTTGAACTTAAACGTTTCCAAAAAGCTCTGCACTGTTGCTACCAGTTGATACTTTTTATAAATCATGAAGTGGTTGACAAGTATTGTTGAAGGCATGAGGTGGCCCATTAGTTGTAATTCTTTACTTTTTTGTTTTTTACAAAGCCTGCAGTGTACACATATAACACATTTACTTAAATAATCAGGCTATGCACACCTGCCCCATGACTTTATACAGTGCATATGATTATCACAAATATAGAACAAATGCAATACAGGTAAGTGTGCCATTGCAGCTGAACACATCTGATAACAGAACCTTCAAGAAACTGTAGAAATAATTTAGACACATTTACGACAGTTATTATCAGATAGAAATTAACAATGCTATGGTGATTATGAGATTTCAGAACCATTCAGGACAATTTAATAATAATAATCACTGGTGTGTCCGGCATTCTGGCAGATAAGTTGGCTGTTTGCCGTTCTTCGTCTTTCTCGAACCAGCCTGAAAAACAATAAAGGACACGATTTGGGACATTTCAATTTGAGATTCACAGTGGAATGTTATGAAATATAAACGTATGTCCGGAGAAAACGCTTCACGAGCCCATGTATAGTGCCTTGCAAAAGCATTCACCCCCCCTTGGCATTTTTCATGTTTTGTTGCCTCACAACCTGGAATTAGAATGGATTGTTTGAAGGTTTGCATCGTTTCATCCAGAGAACATGCCTACAACTTTGAAGATGTGATTTTTTTTTTATTGGGAAGCAAACAACAAATAGGACAAAATAACAGAAAACTTCAGCGTGCATAAATATTCACCCCCCTAAGGTCAGTACTTTGTAGAGCCGCCTTTTGCGGCAATTACAGCTGCAAGTCGCTTTGGATAAGTCTCTATGAGCTTGCCACATCTTGCCACTGGGATTTTTGCCCATTCCTCAAGGCAAAACTGCTCCAGCTCCTTCATGTTGGATGGTTTCCGCTTGTGAACAGCAATCTTCAAGTCTGACCACAGATTCTCAATTGGATTGAGATCTGGCCTTTGACTAGGCCATTCCAACACATTTAAATGTTTCCCCTTAAACCACTCGAGTGTCGCTTTAGCAGTATGCTTCGGGTCATTGTCCTGCTGGAAGGTGAACCTCCGTCCCAGTCTCAAATCACAGGCAGACTGAAACAGGTTTTGCTCAAGAATATCCCTGTATTTAGCACCATCCATCTTTCCCTCGACTCGAATCAGTTTCCCAGTCCCTGCTGCTGAAAAACATCCCCACTGCATGATGCTGCCACCACCATGTTTCACTGTGGGGATGGTGTTCTTGGGGTGATGGGATGTGTTGGGTTTGCGCCAGACATAGCGTTTTCCTTGGTGGCCGAAAAGTTAAATTTTAGTCTCATCTGACCAGAGCACCTTTCTCCATACATTTGGGGAGTCGCCCACATGCCTTTTGGCAAACTCAAAACGTGCCTTCTTATTTTTAACACTAAGTAATGGCTTTTTCTGGCCACTCTTCCATAAAGCCCAGCTCTATGGAGTGTACGGCTTATTGTGGTCCCATGTACAGATACACCAGTCTCTGCTGTGGAACTCTGCAGCTCCTTTAGGGGTTACCTTTGGTCTCTGTGCTGCCTCTCTGATTAATGCCCTCCTTGCCCGGTCTGTGAGTTTTGGTGTGCGGCCCTCTCTTGGCAGGTTTGTTGTGGTACCATGTTCTTTCCATTTGAAGATGATGGATTTGATGGTGCTCCGGGGGATCATCAAAGATTTGGATATTTTTTCATAACCCAACCCTGACTTGTACTTCTCAACAACTTTGTCCCTGACTTGTTTGGAGAGCTCCTTGGTCTTCATGGTGTGATGCCTCTTGCTTAGTGGTGTTGCAGCCTCTGGGACCTTTCAGAAAAGGTGTGTTTATACTGACAGATCATGTCACACTTAGATTACACACATGTGGACTTCATTTCACTAATTATGTTACTTCTGAAGGTAATTGGTTGCACCAGAACTTTTGAGGGGCTTCATAGCAAAGGGGGTGAATACATATGCACATGCCAATTTCCAGATTTTTATTTAAAAAAATTATTTTTTATATATATTTTTCTCATTTCACTTCACCAACTTAGACTATTTTGTGCAGATCCATCACATAAAATTCAGATAAAAAAAACATTTAAATTACAGGTGTAATGTAACAAAATAAGTAACTAGCCAAGGGGGGTGAATACTTTTGCAAGGCACTGTACATCTTTATAGCATGTCTGTGTCTGAACTCTCTCTACAGCTCCTCTGGTTTCTTCCCCAGATTCCTCATGGACCTCCTGTCAGACACACACCTGATCTCGCGGCCTGCCTGTTTCACACAGTTATACAGTGCATCCGGAAAGTATTCATACCCCCTTCACTTTTTCCACATTTTATTATGTGACAGCCTAATTCCAAAATAGATTAAATAAAAAACTGTTCTCAACATTCTACACATAATACCGCATAATGACGAAGTGAAAAAAGTTTTTTAGAATTTTTTGCAAATGTATTAAAAATAAAAAAATTAAATATCACATGTACATAAGTATTCACACCCTTTACTCAATACATTGTTGAAGCACCTTTGGCAGCAATTACAGCCTCAAGTCTTCTTGAGTATGATGCTACAAGCTTGCCACACCTATTTTGGGGCAGTTTCTCCCATTCTTCTTTGCAGATCGTCTCAAGCTCCATCAGGTTGGATGGGGAGCGTCGGTGCACAGCCATTTTCAGATCTCTCCAAAGATGTTCAATCGGGTTCAAGTCTGGGCTCTGGCTGGGCCACTCAGGGACATTCACAGACTTGTCCCGAAGCCACTCCTTTGTTATCTTGGCTGTGTGCTTAGGGTCGTTGTCCTGCTGGAAGGTCAACCTTCTCCCCAGTCTGAGGTCCAGAACGCTCTGGAGCAGGTTTTCATCAAGGATCTCTCTGTACATTGCTGCATTCATCTTTCCCTTGATCCTGACTAGTTTCCCAGTTCCTGCTGCTGAAAAACACCCCCACAGCATGATGCTGCCACCACCATGCTTCACTGTAGGGATGGTATTAGCCAGGTGATGAGCAGTGCTTGGTTTCCTCCAGACATGATGCTTGGCATTCAGGCCAAAGAGTTCAATCTTGGTTTCATCAGACCAGAGAATCTTGTTTCTCATGGTCTGAGAGTCTTTAGGTGTCTTTTGGAAAACTCCATGCGGGTTGTCATGTGCCTTTTACTGAGGAGTCGCTTCCGTCTGGCCACTCTACCATAGAGGCCTGATTGGTGGAGTGCTGCAGAGATGGTTGTCCTTCTGGAAGGTTCTCCCATCTCCACAGAGGAACACTGGAGCTCTGTCAGAGTGACCATCGGGTTCTTGGTCACCTCCCTGATCAAGGCCCTTCTCCCCCGATTGCTCAGTTTGGCCGGACGGCCAGCTCTAGGAAGAGTCCTGGTGGTTCCAAACTTCTTCCATTTGCGAATGATGGAGACCACTGTGCTCGTTGGGACCTTCAATGCTGCAGACATTTTTTTGTACCCTTCCCCAGATCTGTGCCTCGATACAATCCTGTCTCGGAGGTATACAGACAATTCTTTGGACTTCATAACTTAGTTTGTGCTCTGACATGCACTGTCAACTGTGGGACCTTATATAAACAGGTGTGTGCCTTTCCAAATCATGTCCGATCAATTGAATTTACCACAGGTGGACTCCAATCAAGTTGTAGAAACATCTCAAGGATGATCAGTGGAAACGGGATGCACCAGAGCTCAATTTTGAGTGTCACAGCAAAGGGTGTGAATACTTATGTACATGTGATATTTTATTTTTTTATTTTTAATACATTTGCAAAAAATTCAAAAAAACTTTTCACTTTGTCATTGTGCGGTATTGTGTGTAGAATGTTGATAAAAATGTTTTATTTAATCAATTTTGGAATTAGGCTGTAACATAATAAAATGTGGAAAAAGTGAAGGGGTATGAATACTTTCCGGATGCACTGTATATTATTTACTCCTATGCTACTTATGAGCTAACTGTTCTCAGCATCATGGCTTATGACCGTTATGTAGCTAAATGTAAGCAGTTACATTACCGCAGTGTAATGATCACCAGGACAGTGTGTCTACTTGTGGCAGCAGCATGGTCATATCCTATGGTTGGTTTTAGTATATTTGTGTACTTGACTGTTCGACTTCCCGTGTGACAATCGGATTCCAAGGTTATTCTGTTCCAACTGGGGAGTGGTGCAACTCTCCTGTGTCGATACTACCGTTAACAATATTGCAGGTCTGTTTGCTTCCACCTCTCCGGGAACCATCACCTTATCGTGGTGGAGAGGTTTGTGTGTCCCTATGAACCTGGGGGCTGTGTTGTCTGGAACCTTGTGTTCCTGGTAGGGTCTCCCATGGCAAATTGGTCTCGGGTGAGGGGCCAGATGAAGAATGGTTCAAAAACCCTATAAGAGAGGATGATACCCGGCCCGGAGGAAGCCCGGGGTCCCCTTCTGGAGCCAGGCCCAGGAGGAGGACCCGTCAGCGAGCGCCTGGTGGCCGGGGCTTGCCACGGAGCCCGCCGGGCATAGCCCGAAAAAGCAACGTGGACAACACCAACGTCTCGCCTTCTCCGTCCCGTGGGCTCACCACCCGCGGGAAAAACCAAGGGGGTCGGGTGCGCTGCCAGAAAGGTGGCAGTGAAGGCAGAGGTTTTCGACGGATCGGACCCGGGTGGCAGAGGCTGGCTTTGGGGACGTGGAACGTCACCTCTCTGGGAGGGAAGGGAGCCGGAGCTTGTGCGGGAGGTGGAGCGCTACCAGCTGGATCTGGTGGGGCTTACCTCTACGCACAGCCTCGGCTCTGGAACCTCACTTCTGGATAGGGGTTGGACTCTATTCTTCTCCGGAGCTCCCCAGGGTGAGAGGCGCAAGGCTGGTGTGGGGATACTCACAAGTCCCCGGCTAAGTGCCTCTATGTTGGAGTTTACCCCAGTGGACGAGAGGGTCGCCTCCCTACGCCTGCGGGTCATGGGGGGAAAACTCTGACTGTTGTCTGTGCCTATGCACCGAACAGCAGTTCGGAGTATTCGGCCTTTTTGGAGACCCTGGATGGAGCCTTGTATGGGGCTCCTGAGGGGGACTCTGTAGTCTTGCTGGGGGACTTCAACGCACATGTGGGCAATGATGGAGACACCTGGAGAGGCGTGATTGGGAGGAACCGATCTGAACCCGAGTGGTGGCTTGTTATTGGACTTCTGTGCTAGTCATGGAATGGCCATAACGAACACCATGTTCGAACATAAGGATGCTCATAAGTGTACCTGGTACCAGAGCACCCTAGAGGCAGAAGGTCGATGATCGATTTTGTTATCGTATCATCGGACCTGAGGCCATATGTTTTGGACACTCGGGGTGAAGAGGGGGCAGAGCTGTCAACTGATCACCATCTGGTGGTGAGTTGGGTCAGGTGGCGGGGGAAGCCTCTGGACAGACCTGGTAAGCCCAAGCGTGTAGTGCGGGTGAACTGGGAACGTCTGGAGGAGTCCCCGGTCCGGGAGGCCTTCAACTAACACCTCCGGCGGGGCTTCTCTGGCATCCCTGTGGAGGCTGGGGGCATTGAACCGGAGTGGGCGATGTTCAAAGCCTCCATTGCTAAAGCTGCGTCTGAGAGTTGTGGTCTCAAAGTCTTAGGTGCCTCAAGGGGCGGTAACCCTCGAACATCCTGGTGGACACCGGTGGTCAGGGTAGCCGTCCGATTGAAGAAGGAGGCCTTCCGGGACATGCTGTCCCGGGCGACTCCGGAGGCAGTTGCAAGGTACCGACAGGCCCGAAGGACTGCAGCCTCGGCCGTGGCAGAAGCAAAGCAGCGGGTGTGGAGGAGTTCGGAGAAACCATGGAGAAGGACTTTCGGCTGGCACCAAAGCGGTTCTGGAAGACCATCCGACACCTCAGGAGGGGAAAGCAGGGAACCATTCAAGCTGTATACAGTAAGGATGGGACGTTGTTGACCTCAACTGACAAGGTGATTGGGAGGTGGAAGGAGCACTTTGAGGAACTCCTGAACCCGACAAACCCACCCTACATAGTAGAGACAGGGCTGGAGGATGATGGGGGATCAGCATCAATCTCCCTGGCGGAGGTCACTGAGGTAGTCAAACAACTCCACAGTGGCAAAGCCCCAGGGGTTGATGAGATCCGCCCAGAAATGCTGAAGGCTCTGGGTGTTGAGGGACTGTCATGGATGACACGTCTCATCAACATTGCGTGGAAGTCGGGGACAGTACCTAAGGAGTGGCAGACCGGGGTGGTGGTTCCCCTGTTCAAAAAGGGGGACCGGAGAGTGTGTGCCAACTACAGAGGCATCACATTACTCAGCCTCCCGGGAAAGTATACTCCAGGGTGCTGGAAAGGAGGGTTCGACCGATAGTCGAACCTCGGATTGAGGAGGAACAATGCGGTTTCCGGCCTGGTCGTGGAACAACGGACCAGCTTTTTACCCTCGCGAGGATCTTTGAGGGGGCCTGGGAGTATGCCAATCCGGTCTACACGTGTTTTGTGGATTTGGAGAAGGCGTATGATCGGGTTCCCCGGGAGATACTGTGGGAGGTGCTGCGAGAGTATGGGGTGAGGGGGTCTCTACTCAGGGCCATCCACTCTGTACTCCCAAAGCGAGAGCTGTGTCCGGGTCTTCGGCAGTAAGTCGGACTCGTTTCCGGTGAGGGTTGGCCTCCTCCAAGGCACCTATCCTGTTTGTGGTATTCATGGACAGGATCTCACGGCGTAGCCGCGGGGGAGGGGGGCTGCGGGTTGGTGGGCAGAGGATTGCATCACTGCTTTTTGCAGATGATGTGGTCCTGATGGCATCATCAGTCTGCGACCTGCAGCACTCATTGGATCGGTTCGCAGCCGAGTGTGAAGCGGCTGGGATGAGGATCAGCACCTCAAATCTGAGGCCATGGTTCTCCGCAGGAAACCGATGGATTGTCTACTCCAGGTAGGGAATGAGTCTTTACCCCAAGTGAAGGAGTTCAAGTATCTCGGGGTCTTGTTCTCGAGTGAGGGAAATGGAACGAGAGATGGGCCGGAGAATTGGAGCAGCGGGTGCGGTGTTGCAGTCGCTCCTCTATCGCACCGTTGTGACGAAGAGAGAGCTGAGCCAGAAGGCAAAGCTCTCAATCTACCAGTCTATCTTCTCCTACTCTCACCTATGGTCATGAAGGGTGGGTCATGACCGAAAGAACGAGATCGCGGATACAAGCGGCGGAAATGAGTTTCCTCCGGAGGGTGGCTGGCATCTCCCTTAGGGATAGGGTGAGAAGTTCAGCCATTCGTGAGGGACTCGGAGTAGAGCCGCTGCTTCTTTGCGTAGAAAGGAGCCAGTTGAGGTGGTTCGGGCATCTAGTAAGGATGCCACCTGGCCGCCTCCCTAGGGAGGTGTTCCAGGCACGTCCAGCTGGGCGGAGGCCGCGGGCAGACCTAGGACCAGGTGGAGGGATTATATCTCCACACTGGCCTGGGAACGCCTTGAATCCCCCAGTCAGAGCTGGTTAATGTGGCCCGGGAAAGGGAAGTTTGGGATGCCCTGCTTGAACTGCTACCTCCGTGACCCGACCCCGGACAAAGCGGATGACGATGATGATGATGATGATGATGATGATTTATGAAGAACTAAGACGGTATCCAGCACATCACAGTGCAGTATTTAACCAGGTCTGGGCAACACTGGGACGTACTGTAATATTAAGCCATTGCATTACTGTAAGGTATGATCATGCTTATAGACAGACAGTTAGATAACTGCCATTATAGACAACATGGGAAGTACACAAACAGTTATAATGGTGTGCACTTTATGTACTGTATCCCAACTTACACAAACACTGTACAATTAGTAAATATCCCGCCAAACCAAAACCACCTGTCTACAAACTATCCTGCATGTGTATATTGTCATGGCCTGGCCCATCTAGGGCCTGATTTTCAGTTTATTGTTTGCACCTGCCCCTAACCTTGTTTAGTGTCTAGTTTCTTATTGGTTGATTGTTTTTGGTTTGATATTTTAGCCCTGGTTCTTCTGTTGTCCCTGGCCTGTTCGTTGTTTCCTGTTTGTTTGCTGTTCAAAATTTGCCGTGAGTATTCAAGCCTGCCTACGTGCTGTTTTTTGTTGCTCCTGGTTTTTCTGTTGCAATAAAGCTCCCCTTCTCGTTCTGCCTGCATGTGGGTCTCATTTCCCTCCAGCCCATGACATGCATACAATGCATGGGTATGATAAAGTATTTTTTGGGGGCATATAAATACGTAGTCAGATTGTTTTACGTATATAGTTACCATAAATCTTTATTTCCTGTAATTTTGTTGTTTTTCTGTTTGTGCCCATTTCCTCAAGGGACCACAGTGGGAGTTGCAGCAGCCACATTACCAGAAGATAAAAGTTGACTTTGTTCCTGTCCCCTGTCTCAGCCCAGACAGCTAGCTAGAGGAGCCAGGATCGCTGAGTGAGCTCTGTACTGCTAATATTTGTTCTTCATGTGATACTTATCTAACTTCTTATTTTACAGCTATCTCAACAACTATCATTTGACATTGTCAAAACTGGGGGGAGGGCTGTACTGCTATTACTTGTTTATTGTCTGATAGTTATCCACTAACTCTTAATTGTAAAGCTATCTTAAGCAGTGTATTTTTGGCCATTGTAGGAACTGAGGTGAGTGCTGTGCCAGCAGACCATGTCTGGCCATTTAACCAATGACTCCTCTCCTTTCTACTTCCAGTTGACTCTGTTTAGGGAGCTGGGAGCCTCCAGATACCTGTTCTTCAGCCTGACACTGCTGCTCTATGTTGTTATTGTATCTTTCAATGTTGTCATCGTTGTCGTTGTATGTCGGGAGAAAACGCTCCACGAGCCCATGTACATCTTTATAGCCTGTCTGTCTCTGAACTCCCTTTACGGCTCTTCTGGTTTCTTTCCCAGATTCCTCATGGACCTCCTGTCAGACACACACCTGATCTCACGGCCTGCGTGTTTCACACAGATATATATTATTTACTCCTATGCTTCCTATGAGCTTACTGTTCTCAGCATCATGGCTTATGACCGTTATTTTGCTATATGTAAGCCGTTACATTACCACAGCATAATGAGTCCCAGGACAGTGTGTGTGCTTGTGGCAGTAGCCTGGGGGATCCCTGTGGTTTCTCTCGGTGGCCCTTTGTACCTAACCATCAGGCTGCCTCTCTGTGGAAATCAGGTGTCCAGGTTTTTTTGCATCCACTGGCCAGTGGTGCAGCTCTCCTGTGTGGACACTTCTCTAAACAGTATTATAGGTATGTTTGTTACTGTAGCAACCGTGTTCCTTCCTCTGTGCTTTGTGCTGTACACCTATCTGAGGATCCTGCTGGTCTGTCAGCGGAAATCCTTAGAGTTCAGAGGCAAAGCTTTTCAAACTTGCCTGCCTCACATTGTCAGTTTTGTAAACTATTCTGTAACATTGTTCTGTGAGGTGTCACTGAGTCGCTACAAAGCTAACGAACTTGATCCATTCGTAGTAATGATTCTGTCTCTAGAGTTCTTAATTATTCCCGGTATTCTCAACCCTCTCATCTATGGACTCAACCTACCTAAGATCAGAGTGATGATCTTCAGGCTGGTCGGTACTAACAACTTTTCTATGAAACATTAACACGCTGATTTAATTTGTCAGCGTGGGATTCAATCTACAATCTATGAAAAGAAAAGTGTAAACTTCCATGACATCTCTGGTGCATAATGCTACAAAAAAAAAAAGTGCGCTCTTTCAATTCCATGTTCTCACTTTTTTAACTTTTATTTGAACAATGTATAGAGCAATGTACTTTACAATGTCAAAGTCAACATGGTAGTGTGTTGGCGCTCAGTGGGGCTACACTTCCTCTCCTTGCCAGTAGAGGTCACTCTAACAGTAGCCAATGTGTCTGATTCCAACTGTCAAGAAACACCCATCGGATTAAAGCGTCAACTTCAACAACCAAAAGAATATATTTCTTGACAAATAGTACTTTATTTATAAAACGGTTTAGAAGCAGTTTTATATAAAATGTAAGCTCAATTTACAAAAATTGAATAAATCCATCCATCCAATTTCTTTACTCTTTTGCTTTTATTTTTAACAGAATATTTATTATTTCTTCGCCCAAATATTATTTGTGATATTACAGTAACACACTGAAAACAATTCTGCTAATGAAGAAGCTTTTTTTTTTTGCAGCTTAATGAAATCTAGTTTGAAAACAAAGATTTCCAAACTTTCCATTCATGGAAGTAGATTGTACTTTATTGAGCATAAATCGAACGTATTTTATTTGAACGTTTTTCCCTAAATAAATACAATTACAGATGTTTTTAAAGAAAAGGATATTGTAAACGATCATAAGACAATTAGTTAATACACAAACATGTCATGAATTCTGACATAGGAAACCTTACATTACTGAATAGGGTAGGGAGGGCTTCATTGGCTGGACCAGAGGCAACAGAACAAACGTGTCAGTCCGTGGTCATTATTGTAGCAAAACTGTTTGCAAATGCGTGTGGAGAGTTGTGTATCTGAATCTCAATCCGTGTGTGCGTAATCAGGTTTGTAAGTGTATCTGTAAATACGTACGTGGATATTAATGGCTAAAAGTTTAAGTATTTTGCTGCAAGAGCTTAAAATAAAGACAAGCATGAATTACAACTCACGCGGGCCTCTCAATTGGATGTGTACTTACACGTGACTTTGGCTACACTTCTGCCGTGGCAGAGATCTGCATTCTCGAGATCTGTGCGTGTGTAGCGATTGGTCTGTGTCGAGATTCGTCTGTGTCTCAGTAGAAATTTCTGTGACTCCCAAAGTGCACTTCGACATGTAACATCCAATCAACGCGTTTATAATGTCACATGAGCCGGTAAATAAGCTCTGAACTAGGCTACATCTTAAACTAGGCTATGGAATATAGGCTACGTTAGTCGTTACATTTGCCGAGGCTGCAATTTAATTGTATCTGGTGTTGCTGTTTCGCTCCCAAGTTATTTTCTCATAGATATTCTAACTAATTCCATTAGTAATGGGTATTCAGTTACAGGCATGTCCAAAGTCCGGCCCGGGGGCCAATCACGGCCCTCAGTCAGATTTTATACGGCCCGCAGCTTCGGTTTTATAATGTATTATTTATGGCCCGCTAGGACTGTCAAACAGAATAAATAAATCAATAAAGGTTCAAAATGCAATTTCTCCTTTCACCTCATGGTGGCAGCACCACTCTAACTCTATCTGGCTCTGTGACCTTGCAGTGAACCCTTCTCGCTAATTTTTGCCATGCCGCCTCCATGTAGTTTCTTCGGGCTGTGCCCGACTAGGCCCCATGGGTCAAGGCCCGGCCACCAGATGCTCGCCGGCGAGCATCCCCCCGGGTCTGGCTCCAGGGGGTAGCCCCGGTTTCTGGTTTGTTCCGCTTCATCGTGGGTCTGTGAATCGTGCTTAGTTTGGACCCTTCCTTGGGACCAATTTGCCATGGGAGACCCTACCTACCTACTTATTTATTTATATAACTATATATTTCAGTATTTAATTATTCATTTCTACATTTATTCATTTATTGTCCCATTTATTTATTTTGCTCTGAATTTATTTATTTCATGGTAGTTGGTGTTCTGTGCACTGTGAAATAAATAAATCTGTCAACTTCATCCATCAATGGCAGTGGGAGGGTCTAACATTTGACTGGTCGGTCAATTTAAGTCGATTGCTTTTGCCTAGTGTAGCGGCTTCAAAATGAATGCTTATGGCCATCATGATGGATTGCCATTATAGAAATAGTTGGAACAATGTCCGCACTAACTATGACAGCGAACTAGCTAGGACTCATAGGAGAGATCGGTAGGCTTACGTTTGTAAACAAAAGCCCTTGCAACAGATCTGGGTGGTGGTAACAATTTTGATTAAGAGAAGATGCCTTGATCTGTTTGGGAATGAACCAAAATATAATCTCCCTGTTGTGGACACTTGACAGTTAGATTTTTAGATTCCCATTAGCAAAAACGCCCAAAGGCAAGCACTTCGTGACATTGAGTTGGTAAAATGTGTGCTAGTAACATCTTAAGCGTTATTAAGTGGCCAACATTAATTTTTCATCGAAGTTAAACGGCAGTTAGAAGAAATAGGAAGGATACTTTCCTTAATCTATTATTAGCTTGAACTATTCGCTGGTCTACTACTTCTTTGTAATCTCTTTTTCGTAGTAAATGATAAATCTGTGGTATTACTGTAACAAACTAGCATCCACTGCACTGGTAGCTGGCTAGCACGCTAACGTAAAGACTTGTAGTCATAGCTTTACCTAACCGCAAAAGCAGCACGTAAAACCAAAGTGTTTTATAATTATAACATCATACACATAAATCATAAACATAAATAATTTAATGTGTTATTTGTAGAATAGTATCCTCCCTATGGCAGGAGTGAAACAGCTAACTATTAGGTTGCAATAATAAGGTGTTGTGAGAAAAACCTTGAGGCCTGTGCTGATTGTCGCGGGGGAGAGCATGCTTGGCCGTTATCTAGAGAAGAGAACACTCCGACCATTGAAACTGAATAACAGGACATACAGGGAGGGGTTGAGACACACCATCGGGCTCACGAGATATGGCTGGGGGCGGCCAGAGTACAAGAGAGGGAGAGAAAGGGAAATAGTTTTAGAATCTATCCTGCAGCGGCCGCTCTGATACATTCCCAGATATTACCATTAGGGTTACATATCTGCAAAAAAGGTAATTATTCTGTTTTTATGCTTGTGCTTCATATTATAATCTAGCATTAAACAAGTGTTGTTCTTATTCTTAGAAGTGTCATAATAAACTAATCATCTCATATTGTATCCTTGTGTCGGAGTGATCTTCCTTGCCATCAACGAATTCGGAAGGTAACCCGAGGAGGGGTCCAACCTTAACATATTATTTCAGTCAACATTTCACTTTTTCTTTATTTAATTATTTAATATTGGCACAAATCGTCCTCCATAGTTAAATAGCTTTTTGTGCATGTAAAAGGTCTGAAAAGTTACAAAGCCCATAGTGACAAAGGGAGCTACACTCTCACAGAAAACACTGCTCCTGAATTGCCTGAAACGCCTCGTTTGTAGTCCAGCATTCTATTTCATATGGGCTTTACCCTCTAAGGCTGTCGCTAGTGGGTTTATCCCTCGTGCGCACGGGCAGCACTGGAAAAAATTGTAATCCACGCCCACCTGCTGACGTGGGCCCCACCTCAGTCCTCACCCCGTGTATAAATAGGGCTGAGACTGGACAATCGGTTCCCAATTTTTCTTCAGTGTCAAAGGACAGCCCTTTGAATTAACTAAATACTAAACTACGATATCAACCTTTCAACAATGGCTTCATCCGGTTTTGCTCATTATGCCGGACGGGTTACATTATGAGTTTCGACTTGCATGGAAGGTGCGAGTCATGCCTCGGCCCAGAGCACGCGGGCCTGGCATTAACTCCACGTGCGACGTGTCCCTATTGTGCGCACCTTCCTATGGCGGAGAAGCAGTGAAGAGCGGATGCTTTTGCTGCTGCTGCCGAGCACGTGTGGCCGGCAGGCACGTCATATTCAGTGGATGAGGCGTTGGGAGTTTTTGGATCCTCCTGCCCACGCTAGGGGTGCGAAGTCGGACGGCTCTGCCCCCTCTTCATCCACTGTTTGCCATATGGCTCACCCCTTGCTCCCCCTTTCCAGTCGGATTCTGTGGGCTCGGAGGACGGGCTGGCGGATGTACCTCCAGGTTATCCTGGTGTTCCAACGTCCGCAACGACGTCCTTGCCGGCGATTGGTGCCCTCCTTCTGGAGCTGCCGGTGATAATAGAGAAGGTGGCTGGTCCCAACCGCTTGGAGGTCAAAGACCGGCTCCCCCCTCATCAAGGGATGAAATGATGGTGAGGTTTACCGACCGCTCACACCAGTGCGCTTATCAGGCTTTGGCGGCAGCAAACAACATCGCCCTGCTGGCGCATGGGCTCACCAAGTTGGCTGCTCAACCTGAGCTCCTACCGCCTGTACAGGCGGAGGAGGTTAGCGAGGCAGCCAGCGCAATTTTGACCCCGTGCGCCTTCATTGCCGTTTCGTCCGCTCGCATTGCTGCGTGGCAGATGTTGGTGCATCGGAATGTCTGGCTCCATCATTCTTCAATCCCTGACACTTTGACGAATGAGTTATTGGACGGCCCCATCAGCCCAGACGGGCTGTTCGGGCCCCATCTGCGATCGGGCGTTGATAATATGCAGACGGCGTCTGAGGAGGCTGATAAGTTCCACAGACATATGGCATGGCCCTGGCATGGCCGAGACGTCCTGCAGCGACCGCCGGTGCAGCATTACCTTCCCCTACTCTTCCTTCTCCTGCTCCTCTTCCCCCGTTGCAGCCTCAACCAGCACTTACAATGGTTCGGCACGCACCCCGGAGGGGTTTCAGGGGTCAGCGACCTGCCTGTTCCTGTTCCAACCCTCCCCAGGGGCAGCTGATGGAGCAGGGGAGATATTGTTCTGGGGACGTTCAGTGTAGGGACTATGTTAAGTGTGAGAACTGTTTGGTTATAAACAATCACATCTTCACTTAAAGAGCTTGGTCCAGTACACTAGTCAGTTGCCTCTGTCTCTTCCAGCCTGTGTCTGTTCCAGCCAGACTGTGGCTGGCGGTCTTGAACTGGTCGGTTCATAGGCCGCTCAGCGTTATGTCACTTACATGGCGCATTCCTCCGGTACCCAGCGCTGTTTTTTTCTCCACAAATATTTTTTGTGAGGGGTATTAATGGTCCGCGGTGTGTTGCTGCCAGTGCTATTCCCGTGCTCAGGGCATAGCATTTACGTCGGCGTCTCATGTTCAGTGCATGGGCACCTAGCGGTGTCATTGCGTTTTGATTGAGTGCTTGCGCGCTTGATCGGCGTCATTCTAGTTCTAACCTGCAACGTTATGAGTCTGACCGGCAGCGTTTGTGTCTCACTTCGTGCCGATTGGCTTCTAATGGGGCCACGTTGCCATGAGTGCACTTCCTGTGGACGACGCACGCGGGTTCTTACCGCGGCTAGTCATCTCATCTGTTGATGCTTGTGAATATGTCCACGTGGTGCTGCTCTGTGTCTAAACAGCACCGTTATGAGTTTAAGGGCTGCTTTGGTGGCCCATAGATATCCGGACAATGAATCGGAGATGTCAGTGCAACCGTTGCCGTCTGCTTGTTCTGGTTTCTGATCATTGCTTCGTACTGTGTGTGCGTGGGGGGGGAGAGGTTCGACGGGGAGCAGAGTTTGACAGCTCTTCTCTGTGTGTCCAGCCTCCCGCTGTTGTGTGGGGGTTCGGTTGCCTGCACGTCGGCGCGCATGTTTTTCATTCCTTTGGCAGGAGGTCACGAGGTCGCGACCCGGCCCCGGATAAGCGGCGGAAAACGGATGGATGGATGGATGGATGGCAGGAGGTCACGATTGTCCTATTGGGAAGGTCCTCAAGCCCTGCTGGCGGGGACCCCTGGTCAGGGATTAAGGGGATTGTGGTAAAGTCACTTCTTCCGCCTTGTTGCTGGTTAAGTCAGTCTGCTTCGGGTCACACCACAAAGCCTTGGCGTTCTGTGTTTCGCGAGAGCAGAGTGTGCTTGCTCGGCTCCCCGTTATTGCTGGACGGCTACTGTGCTAGACACACACACGTGTATTACGGTGGACATTCTCAACATATTGAGTGGGGGGGGGGTGGACGTGTGTCGAGAGGTTCTCACGTCATAAGAGCTGGAGCTTCAGCTCTGATCTGGTTGCTCAAGTCTTTATATCAATGGGGGGGGGGGGGTTTCTTTGTTACCACACACAACAACGTGTGAGGTGCGTGATGGTTCTCCCATGGTCCAGACTGTTTTATCAGCCTTTTTACCAGTCAGGCTGGTGCCTCGATTTGGGTCGAGTGCAGAACGGTTGGCTATCAGCTTTTCTGATAGCTTTGGAGAGCGAGGGAGCGTCATGTGTGGCACAGGCCGTTAGTGGGATTGTTAACCTTCATCTCCTCTCAGGGGCTATCTGGTTTCGCCGTGTTATTGCTGTATGTGTGTGTTCATTACGGATATGCACGGCGATGGGATTATTGTGTTAACCTTCATTCGCATGGTGTGTGCTCTGTCTTCCGCCTGACGGTGTGTGGGGAGATGCGTGCTGCTTTTCCCACTCTGTGTTTCGCTTAAACTGTTACAGGAGGTAACCTCCATTACCGCTGCTCACAGAAGTAGGAGTGTTGCGTTAACCGGCATCCTCTTCGGAGGATGCCAAGTGTCACTGGGCTGTCTTAGGGTTCATAGGAGGTCCTGTGGAGCGTCATTGCGCACGGTACAATGACTGGACATTGGTTGATATCGTTCATCTGTGGAGTGGGGGTATGTTCTGCTTGTGGTATGTATTATTATTATGATATATTTTAATATATCACATGACATAAAATGTAAAATTGTCTTAGTGTTCATGAAAACATCAAAAGAGTAATTGTTGTTTTCACATTTAAGATGTGTGTCAACATACAACATAAGGGTCGTACATAACTGTTGCTGTTCAAACTATAGCCCTGTAGATGCCAGTCTAACCACAGATTTCAACATTCAATACTAACTAAAAGCTGATTATTAACCTAAACCTGTGTGAGTTTATAAATCACCATGTGGAAATTGTCCAAACGTAAACATTGTACATAAACGGTTATATCCTGTTAGACATTGTGTGTGTAACTAAACTTGCAAATAGCCTGTTAGAGTGTTTGTGCCTGGCCATTGGCTGTCAATATGTATAACTAACAGACTGTGTATGATTAACTTAAACACTGGCTACAGTGGCAAAAAGCCAAAGTCAGAGGTAGTTTAATCTTTAAGATAAAGGAAGTCTTAAATAGTTGTTAAAAGACATAGTATCTGGAATGGGACCACTTCTATATAGCCTAGGTTATGTTAGTAAGATATAAGTTTGGAATGGGACCACTTCATATTAGATAAGCTTAGGTTACTTTAGTAATAGTATAAGTTTGGAAAGGGACCACTTAGCTAGGCCTACTTGAAGCCTTTTATTACTTCACCTCAGATAATTTTGCCATCCAGTTCTTAGACTGTCTGGCTCATGGACTATATATTTTCATGGACAGGGCAGAGACAATTGGGGAACTTGTTATAAGAAGGTTTACAGCCTGCTATGGTTGGAGATTAGTAGTTTCTTCTCCATGACTTTTAAAAAGACTAAAATGTGTCTCAAGCTAATGTCATCACTATTAAAATACATTATCTGAAGTGTTATGCTGTACGTGAATATGGGCGTGCAATGTAAAATTTAACCTCAATGTGCTGACATTGATGTGTGCTCATAAATAGGTGTTGCTGGCTTTGCTGGGGATTTACGTTTTTAAAGCTCATCCGGGAACATATGGCTTTTACTTGGATCACTTTAATGCAATAAACTTGCTTCTGTGGGAGGGCTTCATGGCAGAATCAGAGCCAGCAGTAGAAACGGGTCTGCCTTCATAACCAGGACTTGATTTGGGGTCACAACCAGGGACTGGAGGAAGAAGGGAGCCGTTCTCTTTCACAACCAGGGGATCAAAACATAGTCCATGAAAAGCTTTGTATTTATGAATAACCATGACATGGTATCCAGCACACCAGTAGAAACTGGGGTGATAGCTGTGCCAGCAGACCATGTTGGGCCATTTAACCAACGACTCCTCTCCTTTCTACTTCCAGCTGACTCTGTTTAGGGAGCTGGGAGCCTCCAGATACCTGTTCTTCAGCCTGACCCTGCTGCTCTAAGCAGCTATGTTAACTTTCAATGTTGCCATCATTGTTGTTCTACGTCGGGAAAAAACGCTTCACGAGCCCATGTACATCTTTATAACATATACTGTATATTGTCTGTATATTGTTTACACCTATGCTTCTTATGAGCTCACTGTTCTCAGTATCATGGCGTATGACCGTTATGTAGCTATATGTAAGCCGTTACATTACCACAGCATAATGAGTGCCAGGACAGTGTGGTCATAAGGTAATTTATTTGGCCCCAAGCTGTTGCAATATCTTAACGTGGTAGAATGTTCATCAACACCTTTCATTGTCATTCATCATATAAAGTACATACAGCTGATATAATAGATCGCAATGGTCACCTGACAAAGAAAGCCAGAATCTAAGCCAGTGGTCCATCAAAGCATCATTAGTTGAAAAAGCTGCAGGTTTAACTTATAGATAGACTGACTGGGTTCTGTTCGTGACACGTGCCCGGTCAGTGGCATGATAAAAGACAGTCACCAATTCTCTAGACTTACAAAAAGAAGTCAAGAAACTGAACAGCACCTTTTGTAGTAGTATTTATCTTGGGAAATTGTAAAGACTTTAAGTATTTACACATCTTTGAGTTCCTCTCCGGGAACCATCACCTTATCGTGGTGGAGAGGTTTGTGTGTCCCTATGAACCTGGGGGCTGTGTTGTCTGGAACCTTGTGTTCCTGGTAGGGTCTCCCATGGCAAATTGGTCTCGGGCGAGGGGCCGGACTAAGAATGGTTCAAAAACCCTCATGGAAAAACCTATAAAAGAGGACGATACCCGGCCCGGAGGAAGCCCGGGGTCCCCTTCTGGAGCCAGGCCCAGGAGGAGGACCCGTCAGCGAGCGCCTGGTGGCCGGGCTTGCCACGGAGCCCGGCCGGGCATAGCCCGAAAAAGCAACGTGGACAACAACAACATCTCTTCTTCTCCGTCCCGTGGGCTCACCACCCGCGGGAAAAACCAAGGGGGTCGGGTGCACTGCCAGAAAGGTGGCAGTGAAGGCAGAGGTTTTCGACGGATCGGACCCGGGTGGCAGAGGCTGGCTTTGGGGACGTGGAACGTCACCTCTCTGGGAGGGAAGGAGCCGGAGCTTGTGCGGGAGGTGGAGCGCTACCAGCTGGATCTGGTGGGGCTTACCTCTACGCACAGCCTCGGCTCTGGAACCTCACTTCTGGATAGGGGTTGGACTCTATTCTTCTCCGGAGCTCCCCAGGGTGAGAGGCGCAAGGCTGGTGTGGGGATACTTACGAGTCCCCGGCTAAGTGCGTCTATGTTGGAGTTTACCCCAGTGGACGAGAGGGTCGCCTCCCTACGCCTTCGGGTCATGGGGGGGGAAAACTCTGACTGTTGTCTGTGCCTATGCACCGAACAGCAGTTCGGAGTATTCGGCCTTTTTGGAGACCCTGGATGGAGCTTTGTATGGGGCTCCTGAGGGGGACTCTGTAGTCTTGCTGGGGGACTTCAACGCACATGTGGGCAATGATGGAGACACCTGGAGAGGCGTGATTGGGAGGAACGGCCTCCCCGATCTGAACCCGAGTGGTGGCTTGTTATTGGACTTCTGTGCTAGTCATGGAATGGCCATAACGAACACCATGTTCGAACATAAGGATGCTCATAAGTGTACCTGGTACCAGAGCACCCTAGGCAGAAGGTCGATGATCGATTTTGTTATCGTATCATCGGACCTGAGGCCATATGTTTTGGACACTCGGGTGAAGAGGGGGGCAGAGCTGTCAACTGATCACCATCTGGTGGTGAGTTGGGTCAGGTGGCGGGGAAGCCTCTGGACAGACCTGGTAAGCCCAAGCGTGTAGTGCGGGTGAACTGGGAACGTCTGGAGGAGTCCCCGGTCCGGGAGGCCTTCAACTCACACCTCCGGCGGGGCTTCTCTGGCATCCCTGTGGAGGCTGGGGGCATTGAACCGGAGTGGGCGATGTTCAAAGCCTCCATTGCTAAAGCTGCGTCTGAGAGTTGTGGTCTCAAAGTCTTAGGTGCCTCAAGGGGCGGTAACCCTCGAACATCCTGGTGGACACCGGTGGTCAGGGGAGCCGTCCGATTGAAGAAGGAGGCCTTCCGGGACATGCTGTACCGGGCGACTCCGGAGGCAGTTGCAAGGTACCGACAGGCCCGAAGGACTGCAGCCTCGGCTGTGGCAGAAGCAAAGCAGCGGGTGTGGGAGGAGTTCGGAGAAACCATGGAGAAGGACTTTCGGCTGGCGCCAAAGCGGTTCTGGAAGACCATCCGACACCTCAGGAGGGGAAAGCAGGGAACCATTCAAGCTGTATACAGTAAGGATGGGACGTTGTTGACCTCAACTGACAAGGTGATTGGGAGGTGGAAGGAGCACTTTGAGGAACTCCTGAACCCGACAAACCCACCCTACATAGTAGAGACAGGGCTGGAGGATGATGGGGGATCAGCATCAATCTCCCTGGCGGAGGTCACTGAGGTAGTCAAACAACTCCACAGTGGCAAAGCCCCAGGGGTTGATGAGATCCACCCAGAAATGCTGAAGGCTTTGGGTGTTGAGGGACTGTCATGGATGACACGTCTTATCAACATTGCGTGGAGGTCGGGGACAGTACCTAAGGAGTGGCAGACCGGGGTGGTGGTTCCCCTGTTCAAAAAGGGGGACCGGAGAGTTTGTGCCAACTACAGAGGCATCACATTACAGCCTCCCCGGGAAAGTATACTCCAGGGTGCTGGAAAGGAGGGTTCGACCGATAGTCGAACCTCGGATTGAGGAGGAACAATGCGGTTTCCGGCCTGGTCGTGGAACAACGGACCAGCTTTTTACCCTCGTGAGGATCTTTGAGGGGGCCTGGGAGTATGCCAATCCGGTCTACACGTGTTTTGTGGATTTGGAGAAGGCGTATGATCGGGTTCCCCGGGAGATACTGTGGGAGGTGCTGCGAGAGTATGGGGTGAGGGGGTCTCTACTCAGAGCCATCCAATCTCTGTACTCCCAAAGCGAGAGCTGTGTCCGGGTCTGCGGCAGTAAGTCGGACTCGTTTCCGGTGAGGGTTGGCCTCCTCCAAGGCTGCGCTTTGTCACCTATCCTGTTTGTGGTATTCATGGACAGGATCTCACGGCGTAGCCGCGGGGGAGGGGGGCTGCGGGTTGGTGGGCAGAGGATTGCATCACTGCTTTTTGCAGATGATGTTGTCCTGATGTCATCATCAGTCTGCGACCTGCAGCACTCATTGGATCGGTTCGCAGCCGAGTGTGAAGCGGCTGGGATGAGGATCAGCACCTCCAAATCTGAGGCCATGGTTCTCAGCAGGAAACCGATGGATTGTCTACTCCAGGTAGGGAATGAGTCTTTACCCCAAGTGAAGGAGTTCAAGTATCTTGGGGTCTTGTTCTCGAGTGAGGGTAAAATGGAACGAGAGATGGGCCGGAGAATTGGAGCAGCGGGTGCGGTGTTGCAGTCGCTCTATCGCACCGTTGTGACGAAGAGAGAGCTGAGCCAGAAGGCAAAGCTCTCAATCTACCGGTCTATCTTCGTTCCTACTCTCACCTATGGTCATGAAGGGTGGGTCATGACCGAAAGAACGAGATCGCGGATACAAGCGGCGGAAATGAGTTTCCTCCGGAGGGTGGCTGGCATCTCCCTTAGGGATAGGGTGAGAAGTTCAGCCATTCGTGAGGGACTCGGAGTAGAGCCGCTGCTTCTTTGCGTAGAAAGGAGCCAGTTGAGGTGGTTCGGGCATCTAGTAAGGATGCCACCTGGCCGCCTCCCTAGGGAGGTGTTCCAGGCACGTCCAGCTGGGCGGAGGCCGCGGGGCAGACCTAGGACCAGGTGGAGGGATTATATCTCCACACTGGCCTGGGAACGCCTTGGAATCCCCCAGTCAGAGCTGGTTAATGTGGCCCGGGAAAGGGAAGTTTGGGATGCCCTGCTTGAACTGCTACCTCCGCGACCCGACCCCGGACAAAGCGGATGACGATGATGACATCTTTGAGTGTTTCTAATACATAAGGTCGTTTTTTCATCTTACTAACTTGTATGTTGATTTGAAGCTATATTAACCAGTGTGTTTGTGGCCATTGTAGAAACTGGGGCGAGGGCTGTGCCAGCAGACCATGGTGGGCCAATTAACCAATGACTCCTCTCCTTTCTGCTTCCAGCTGACTCTGTTTAGGGAGCTAGGAGCCTCCAGATACCTTTTCTTCAGCCTGACCCTGCTGCTCTATGCAGCTATATTAACTTTTAATGTGACCATCATTGTGGTAATATGTCTGGAGAAAACGCTAAGTGATCCCATGTACATATTTATAGCCTGTCTGTATCTGAACTCTCTCTACGGATCCTCTGGTTTCTTTTCCAGATTCCTCATAGACCTCCTGTCAGACACACACCTGATCTCACGGCCTGCATGCTTCAAACAGATATATATATATTATTTAGTCCTATGCTTCTTGTGAGCTGACTGTTCTCAGTATCATGGGTTATGACCGTTATGTAGCTATATGTAAGCCGTTACATTACCACAGCATAATGAGTGCCAGGACTGTGTGTATGCTGATAGCGTCAGCCTGGTCCTATCCTGTGGTTACTATTGGAACTTGTGTGTACCTGACTGTCCAGCGGGCCCTGTGTGGTAACCATGTGCACAGGTTATTCTGCACCAACTAGGCAATGGTGCTGTTCTCCTGCGTGGATACCAGTTTAAACACTATCACAGGTCTGGTTGTAACGACAACAACTTGTACTTCCTCTGTGCATTGTATTATATTAATAATATTGCAGGTCTGTTTGTTTCCATTACAACAGCATTTCTTCCTCTGTGCTTTTTTCTGTACACCTATTTGAGGATCCTGCTGGTCTGTCAGTGGCAACCCTCATAATTCAGAGGCAAAGCTTTTCAGACCTGCCTGCCACACATAGTCAGTTTTGTAAATTATTCTATCACTTTGTTCTGTGAGGTGTCACTTGCACGATACAAAGCTGCTGAACTGAATTCAAGTTTAGTCAGTATTCTGTCTCTAGAGTTCTTAATAATTCCCTGTCTTCTTAACCCTCTGCTCTTTGGATTTATCCTGCCTATAATCAGAGTGAGATATTTAAGCTGGTCCACACTAACAAACAAATTAAAATACCAGTTTAATCTGTCAGTGTGGAAATCATTCTGCTGTGTGCACGTTAGACGGCTAGAAATCCTCTGTTTAACTGGCTGTTAGGTTATTGTGCTCTGAGATATAATCTAAAATGCAGCAGCTCTCAAGTTTAAAGGCTGCTGAACACGTATAAAATCAAAGACAAGAAGCCAAATCAAATATGTATCAAAATAAAAATTAAACATTTTAAAAATCATATTCAGAAACACAGAGACAGTCATGTAACAAATTTAGAAATACAAAGTTATAATCTAATAAGCGTACACAGGGTAATACAAATATTGAATACTAAAAAACTGTTCTTTTAGTTCAAAATATATTCTATATGCCGCCGCTATAGGTAGCTGATGTTTTTTTAATATGTTTTTTTAATCATATAATCGTATCATATAATAATCAATATAAATCGTCATAGATTTCATAATGACTTTGCATACAAAGGCATAACTGCTGCCAGTTGATAATGACCAAGTTGTTAGCTGTTTGTTTTAGTTAAACCTTAAGATAACCGTGTTAGATATGTTGGTGTCTCGGTGTCTACATGCCTTGCTGAAGTTCCACTACTGACCAGTGGGTGTCAGTCTTACAAAAGCTAATGTACCAGCCAATGAAGTGACAACTGGCAGGCTATTCTGTCAACTGTAAAAACCTAGAACAGAACTGAAATTTGAATGGATGGTTAACTTTCTAACTGAACATCTAACTGGTTTGACCATAAGTTAAATAAGTTTGATATGACTGATTTAGTCACTAGTTCCCATATGTCAGAATGAATATGAATCACTTTCTTTGCTGTAAGGTCTGAAGAAACAGGCAAGGCTGCAACTCTAAAGGCTAATTAATATACAATGTATACTGGGATGTCATCAGAATATGTGAAAAAAGCGGAAATGTTGCCCCTGTAAGAATGATCAAATCTGTTCGTTAAAATGTGTGTTATTTCCAAAAGAACTGGATTACTCGATAATAGCATGACACAGAGACAGAAAAACTATGAACTACTCTCAAGCTAATTTCAATTAAAGCTTGAGTTTCATTCTTAGAATGAATTCATGTCTTCCAGAAAATCAGCATGATGCAATCTACCAGCCGACTCAGTATAACAGTGATATATGGACATACTAGTACATCATGATGCAAGCAATAACTACATGTTGTAATTTTTTGATTTCCCCTCTCTGTTTTCCCTATTTCCCTAAAGAGGCCACCCGGCAGAGAAAACGTAAGCTGGTGGTTCATGAAATCTTTGTTAGTTGATAAAGCTGCACGTCACTGTAAATTAATCTAAAATGCCTGCCCTGCTACTGCAGTTCTCCTTTCCATCTACTTAACAGAAAATGTGTCCAATGATCCCAGGAGTCAACAAAGTAACCACCAGCAGGTTGATTTATAATCTTTATAAACATAAAACTAAAAGGGCTTAGCAGCCCTGCCATAGTAAATGTCAGTGTAACAGTGTGTGGTTTTGCAGTCAACCAAAACAGAGCTGTAATAAACTGATTGGTTCAAGTAGAGGAGGTTGGTTCAAAGACCTTCCTGTGTGGAATTTACATGTTCACCCTGTGTTTGTGTCTACCACAACTCTTCTTGAACCAATCATTTTATTACTTCTCTGTTTTTGGTTGACTGCAAAACCACACACACTGTTACCCTGACATTAATTTACAGTAACGTGCAGCTTTATCTAACAATGATTGAATGGGTGCTCCAGCTACCTCCCACTATCAAAAACATGTCAGGGTTAAATTAATAAAGTGCCCTGTCCAAAGCTCTGCCAATATAACTGGAGCCGGTGTCTGATGTGAGTGTGTGTGTGTGTGTGTGTGTGTGTGTGTTTGTGTGTGCGCAAAAAGTCTATTGCAATATGTTGGGTGAGTAAGTCTGGTGCCAAGTGGCTGCTTATTATTATTACAGGACAAATACTTTGGGTGCCAAAGAATGCTCTACAAGCATGCAAATATGTTAAAGTCCTTCCTGTGGACATAACCCTTTGTAAAATTAATAAAGTCTAATGTGAACATCTAAAGGACTACATCCAGCGACTCGAAGAGGCAGTGTCAAAGAGCAAAAACTGCTTTGAAAGGATACTTTTTCTTTCCTAAAACCTTTTTAAACGGAATACATTTTAAATTACACCACTACTTTCACCTTTCAGACTCTGAAATCAACGCTTGCCCGTTGCTTGTTTTTACTTAAGTTTATTGATTGTTTTGTTTATTTTCCAACTGACGTTAAATACAGGTAAAAAAAAATAAACACAATAAGAAACTTACTAAACATTGAGTGGGAATCATGACACCATTTCTATTACGTATTTCATCATATTAGCTTTATTAACTGGCTGGGTTAGAGAGAGAATATAGCTGGGTTAGAGAGAGAAGTTGGCTGGGTTAGAGAGAGAAGCTGGCTGGGTTAGAGAGAGAAGCTGTCTGGGTTAGAGAGAGAAGCTGTCTGGGTTAGGGGTAGATTGGGGGATGGAAAGGGGGTGGGCCGTCATTGAGGCCATGAGCTCGTGTCCTGGTTCTGAAAAAAGACCCAAAGATATGATCAATATAATTACAAACAGATGTCTATTCAGGTATACAAAGATATGATCATTATAATTACAAACAGATGTCTATGCAGATATGCAAAGATATGATCAGTAAATACAGACAGATGTCTATCCAATTATACAAAGATAAGATTGTTATAATTACAGATAAATGTCTATCCAGATATATAAATGCATAGTTTAAAGTATATCTATTGTTGTCTCATATCTCTTGTTTTGGTAAACTCTGTCAGCGGTTAGTTATAATATTAAATAACTCACGTCGGCAAAGTCGTTTTATCCATATATGAGCTAATATTTAAAGATGAATACATATACTTGCCTGGACCATCTCTAGTCCATGCTGTGCTACCTGTGGAATTGACCATAGTATCTATGCTGTTCTACTTGGAGCATTGACCATAGTATGTATGCTGTGCTACCTGTGGCATTGACCATAGTATCTATGCTGTGCTACCTGTGGCATTGACCATAGTATCTATGCTGTGCTACTTGTGGCATTGACCATAGTATCTATGCTGTGCTACCTGTGGCATTGACCATAGTATCTATGCTTTGCTACCTGTGGCATTGACCATAGTATCTATGCTGTGCTACCTGGAGCATGACGTTGTTCCACCGTGCATTGGAGTAGACAAACAACATCCCTGTGTCTCTCCTCAGCACCATCACGTTCTCCAACATCAGCTCCGTCATCTCCGCCTCTCCATCCACCATGTAGATCTACAAAGGAAAACCCCCGGGAGAGTTGAACGACTCACCACTTAGACTTTGTGTGTGTGTGTATGTGTGTGTGTGTGTGTGTGTGTGTGTGCCAGATGTACTAGACTTAACCCAAACGTGCAGTAAGGACTTTATTCTGGTGTTGTGTGTGTGTGTGTGTGTGTGTGTGTGTGTGTGTGTGTGTGTGTGTGTGTGTGTGTGTGTGTGCCAGTTGTACTAGACTTAACCCAAACGTACAGTAAGGACTTTATTCTGGTGTTGTGTGTGTTGGTGCCTGCTGGGCTGCTGGGACTGAGAGCAGTTACATCTGGCAGGGGGTCCCTTATCACCTTGCTCCCCAGGCAGACCAGGAAACACCACCACTGAAAACAACACCGGACAACAGCTGCAGTCAACAACACTACAAACAGTATTACGTCTAGAATTAAGTGTTTTGAAAGCTAAACAGTATTACGTCTAGAATCAAGTCTTTGTTTTGGCTATACCTTTAACGCTTTGTAACAATGTTCTGAAATTAACACGTTTTATTATGCAATAGTACACATCTATGTGTGAGTGCCTGTTTAGAGTACACTGTCCCTTTAGGCCTCAGGTCCTCACCTGTCCCAGGTGCACCGGGCTCCCCAGGTGTACCCATCCATCCAACAGCGCCGGAGTACCCTAGAGTCCCCGGTGGGCCGTGATTTCCCTTCAAACCCTTAACACAGAACAGTTAATGATAGTGTTAATGTGTTAGTGCGTATGTGAGATAGTTAATATGTATGATGGTGAGTACATTTGATAGTGTTAACTGTGTTAGTGAGTATGTGAGTTAGTGAGTATGTACGATAGTGAGTATATGAGATAGTGTTAATATGTGTTAGTGAGTATAATCGTGAGTATGTATAATAGTGAGTATGGATAATAGTGAGAATATCTGATAGTGTTAATATGTGTTAGTATGTTTAATCGTGAGTATGTGAGCTAGTTTACCAGGTCTCCTCTTTTTCCTGACAGTCCTCTGCTTCCCTCACGGCCAGTGCGTCCTTTGTTTCCATGCAGACCTGGCTCTCCCTGAAACACATGTTAGATGGTTTTTAGATACAAAACTAATTTTACAAAACAAAATTTTACAATACAAAACTGTTTTAAGTTGGCAAGCCTTGGTTGAGATAAAGAAACCCATACACTCAAGCTGTTACCTTTAATCCTCGCACACCAGCTTTACCAGGAAGTCCCTAAAACAATAAAAGAGGTGATTGGATGAGTGGAAAGTCAAACAGTCTCCTGCAATCCGGAATAAAAAAAAAACATCTCACCTCTTTCCCCCTTTGCCCCTGGGCCCCTTTTAAGCCCTTCTCACCCTGTTAACAACCGTAATGGACAGTGTCAGCATCTGCAAACTGAGAACACACACGCACGCACGCACGCACGCACGCACGCACACACACACACATCTGATTGCAGACTTACCCTAGATCCACCTCGACCCGGCATTCCCTTGAAAAAAGACAAACACCAGGGCATATTAGATTGATGTATTGAAGCATTGACCCCCCCATTCAATGTCTATGTTTTGGAGTTTATCACCTGATGTCCTCCAGGAGTGCCCACATCCCCAAAGAGTCCTCGCCAGCCCCGGTCCCCCTTCTCTCCCTGACAGATAGGACATCAACAACAACACCACATAAGAGTCCTCTACAACAACACATTAGAGTCCTCTACAGCAGATAGTTTAGTGTATAAATTGATGTTTGACAAGTAGTAGGTACAACTCAGGAAATGTAAGCTGTTAAACTATACATCTCCTCTCTTTTGTTTTACTGAAAGATACCGAGATGGATATCAACAACAACATGTCTGAATGCAAACCATCATCATCATCATCATCGTCATCCGCTTTGTCCGGGGTCGGGTCACGGAGGTAGCAGTTCAAGCAGGGCATCCCAAACTTCCCTTTCCCGGGCCACATTTACCAGGTCTGACTGGGGGATTCCAAGGCGTTCCCAGGCCAGTGTGGAGATATAATCCCTGCACCTGGTCCTAGGTCTGCCCCGCGGCCTCCGCCCAGCTGGACGTGCCTGGAACACCTCCCTAGGGAGGCGGCCAGGTGGCATCCTTACTAGATGCCCGAACCATCTCAACTGGCTCCTTTCTACGCAAAGAAGCAGCGGCTCTACTCCGAGTCCCTCACGAATGGCTGAACTTCTCACCCTATCCCTAAGGGAGATGCCAGCCACCCTCCGGAGGAAACTCATTTCCGCCGCTTGTATGCGCGATCTCGTTCTTTCGGTCATGACCCACCCTTCATTTGTGGATTCAATGCAAGTATACAGTATCTATTTTGTTTCCTAATTTAACCATCTTTGTGCTGAAGGTTGGGGTTATGTTTGGTTGATTCATTGATTGGGTTCATGTTGTTGTACTTATCTTTTGGTCCACATGTCCCATGGTGCATGTGGTAGTACTTACCTTTTGGCCTACATGTCCCATGGTGCATGTGGTAGTGCTTATCTTTTGGCCCACATGTCCCATGGTGCATGTCCTAGTACTTACCTTTTGGCCCACATGTCCCATGGTGCATGTGGTAGTACTTACCTTTTGGCCTACATGTCCCATGGTGCCAGGCCTCCCTGGAGATCCCTCTGGGCCCTTCTTGCCTGTCCGACCCTGAAGCACAAAACACAGGGAAAACATTGCTGTACATATATGCCATTGGCTGGATGATGACAACGAGTGATCCTATTATTCAATTGTTTAAAACTTTGTCTATATTTAGAGACTATGCATATGTACATACCTCCATTCCTCTGATTCCTTGACAGCCCTTGAAACAGAAATTATGTTAGCAGTATGTTCAGCTACACCAGTAATACATGGATGACAATTAAGCCTGCGGCAATCAGTCAAAGCAACAATACCTTTTCACCTTTTGGGCCTGTCAGATGTTCAGTTATGTCCACCTGAAACAAAAACAACCACAAATATTAAAATAAAAATAACCAGGGTTTGATTGTACAAAAGATTATATGCAGTGCAATTCGTTTTATGCTCTGATTTGTTGGGATCTGTCACTGTGTGTCTGTGTGTGTGTGTGTGTGTGTGTGTGTGTGTGTGTGTGTGTGTGTGTGTGTGTGTGTGTGTGCGTGTGTGTGTGTGCGCGTACGTGCGTGCGTGTGTGCGTGTGTATTACCATAAGTACAGATCTATGTTTCAAAGGAGGGAAGGGAGGAGGAGCAGGTGGAGGCAGGAAGAAAGACCTGCATTTAGGAGCTGACCATACATTCACCCTGGGCCAGTCTGAAATGCAAATATATTTTTATATAACAGTATTCTTTGTAATACTTTAATTGAGCCTTAAATAATAACCAACTGAGTAGTTTGAATATTGAACAATATTCAGTATGATGGAGTTTTTTAGGGTAGATGCATATAATTTGATCCTAAAATGATAGAATCTTAGATTGAATAGAAGAGACAGAGTGCTTGGACTGTATGGATTGAAGTTTCGGTCCTCCTAGTCCTCATAGTCAACCTCACAATGTCTGAATCATATTTAGCAACATTAACAACAAAACTAGTTTGCAATCGGTCTATTGGTTCTGTTTGGCGATTTGCTGTGTTCCTTTTAGATTATCAATGTGCATGGACTATTGAAATGTAGCTTTGATATGGCTGTTCGACTCATTGTAATTCTCAGGATTTGAGCCCCACTACTCTTACGTAATACTTACATGACCTCAGGGCTGGAGAAACCAGCGTTACATTTAGAAGGAAGGCCCATCCAAGTAGAGCCGTTACTGTCGCTTGGTTTGGCATCCTCTCACTTCATATGTGCCAGCTGTAATGAGACAGATTGTGCAAAATGATTTACTCAAAATTATAAAAATAGATTTACTACTTTACGTATTTCGTTTACATTTTGACACCTTCCCGCATCAATGCACCTGCCCTTCCCCAGACAAGATGTATTGATGCAATGATGGACGTAACAAAGCATCCTGAGTGTGACAAAAAAAAACAACACCAAAAAAATAATTGTTTTGTAAATAATTGTTTTTTCTTGCTTTGTACCTGCTTGGCTCATTCAAAACACTTTGAATTGAATGCGTATGAAATGTGCTATACACAAATACATTTGTCTTGCCTATTTCTTTTGTAAATGTCAATAATGAGACTGTCACTTGACTGTCACCCTGCAAGTGGGATGATGGTAATACTCTGAAAGTGATGGTGAGTGGGGGATCATCTAGTTCAGAATGTCTAATCCCATCCATGGGGTCTGAACACATCCTATGCTCCGCTGGTGAGTTTGTTAGGTGATCTGTTGGTAGAGGCTGTTGTTCGTGTTCTGTACACTAGCGCTCTGGGTCTGAGAATGCATCTTGTCAGACATTAGTCATCCTGCTGCACGCGGAGGATGATTAATTTCACTTGATGGGCGCCCGTGCAGGTGCGTGCGAGAAACTGGTGGTTGGCGATTCAGCCATGTATTCTGTCCAGATAAATGTTAAATTGATTTATATAAATACACATGACCAATAATTATAATTTATCTGACAAAACATTAACGCAAGAGGTTGAGGTATTGGCGCTTCACTTATAGGAGAGAACAGATAAGTAGAGCACGAAGACAGGGCTAACTGCTAAACCTGAGGGCAGCGAAAGGTGAAATGAGGACACGCCATGATAAGTTCTGACAGGAATTGACAGTAGGTAGCTAACACAAGTCGTTTAGCGCTGCAATATAATTTTTTGTTGACGTTTAACATTTATTATTCATAGTATCGACTTATTACTGCCTATCAATATCAAAATGTCTTCCGTTGCTAGATTAGTTTAAAGCGTTAGCCGTTAGTACTCCTATCGTCAGTTTCTTACCGTCCGTCTCCGAGATGTTGTATTTTTTTCCTCACTGTAACGCCGTGTCCTTTTCTTTCTGATTGTACTGGCTTGTTGGCCAAGGCTGCCTTGGATCACAAATCGCATACCTTGCAGACTAAAAACCACTTTCTTCGGAGTGCTTATCTTGCAGTTGTATACTGAATTAATTAGATAATTAAGAATACAGAGCCAAGTCAAATCATGAGCAAACTAAAGCAAGTCCTGAAGTATGTGGGTTGTGAATGTCCATGAAATATTTGATGTTATGTCTTGTTCCTTTTATCATGATCAAAGGAAATTGTTATATTTCTAGGATTCATTGTCTTGGTTACCATATATGTAATAAAGTTGTCACTTGTTCATGGTTGCTCAAGTTTAGGTAATACATTATCAGGCCTATTAGACTATAATAATAATAATAATAATAATAATAATAATAATAATAATAATACATTTTATTTATATTGTTCTTTTCTGACACCCAACGACAAGACAGGCCTACATAGTAAACATGGCAACAAACAATTAAACACATAGAGGGAGAACCGAGAGCAACAAAAAACTAAATAGTATAACAAAAAGGACAGAATATAATTTGAAGGATAGAACAGGTTTCTAAACAGAGTAAAGTAAGGGTAGGCTAGGGTGAAAAGATTGAAAGTGATTTGGAATTGCGAATTAGAGGAGGGAGAGAGTTGCATAGTTTAAGTGCCCCAAAGTTCTTTTAGTTTGGCTTTGGGAATGACCAGTTGCCCATTTGAGGAGGAACGTAATGTCCAGGTAGGATGGTAGAGTTGGAGGAGGTCAGAGGTAGGGAGGGGCCAAATTATGTAAAGTTTGTAGGTGAGGAGAAGGATTTTGTAGGTAATGCGCTGATTGAAAGGGAGCCAGTGAAGGGGAAAGAGTACGGGGGTTATGTGCTCAGAAGATTTGGTTGAGGCAAGGAGACAAGCAGCAGAGTTTTGAACCAGTTTATTGATTGAAGTTGTGTTGATGCAGAAGAGAAGTGAATTTCAGTAATCAAGACAGGAAAAAATTAATGAGTGGATGAGTTTGGCAGCTGCACTATGGGAGAGGGATGGTAGGATTTTAACTAGATGGAAGGACATTTTGACCATGTTGAAAGGAAAAGCATGAAAGCAGGAAAGAGTCCATTAAGACGCCAAGATTGTGTGCAAGAAGGGAGGGGGAGACTAATACCATCGATGGAGAGAGAGATATTGCCAACGTTAGTAAGGGTGTGTTTGGTGCAAATTATGAGGAGTTCCGTTTTTATGCTGTTTATGAGAAACAGTGCATCCGGAAAGTATTCATACCCCTTCACTTTTTCCACATTTTATTATGTTATAGCCTAATTCCAAAATGGATTAAATAAAACATTTTTCTCAACATTCTACACACAATTATACCGCATAATGACAAAGTGAAAAAAGTTTTTTAGAATTTTAGAATGTATTAAAAATCAAATATCACATGTACATAAGTATTCACACCCTTTGCTGTGACACTCAAAATTGAGCTCAGGCGCATCCCGTTTCCACTGTTCATCCTTGAGATGTTTCTACAACTTGATTGGAGTCCACCTGTGGTAAATTCAATTGATTGGACATGATTTGGAAAGGCACACACCTGTTTATATAAGGTCCCACAGTTGTCAGTGCATGTCAGAGCACAAACCAAGTTAGGAAGTCCAAGGAATTGTCTGTAGACCTCCGAGACAGGATTGTATCGAGGCACAGATCTGGGGAAGGGTACAAAAAAATGTCTGCAGCATTGAAGGTCCCAACGAGCACAGTGGTCTCCATCATTCACAAATGGGAGAAGTTTGGAACCACCAGGACTCTTCCTAGAGCTGGCCGCCCGGCCAAACTGAGCAATCGGGGGAGAAGGGCCTTGGTCAGGGAGGTGACCAAGAACCCGATGGTCACTCTGACAGAGCTCCAGTGTTCCTCTGTGGAGATGGGAGAACCTTCCAGAAGGACAACCATCTCTGCAGCACTCCACCAATCAGATGGTAGAGTTTATTTTATGGTAGAGTGGCCAGACGGAAGCCACTCCTCAGTAAAAGGCACATGACCGCCCACATGGAGTTTGCCAAAAGGTACCTAAAGGACTCTCAGACCATGAGAAACAAAATTCTCTGGTCTGATGAAACCAAGATTGAACCATTTGGCCTGAATGCCAAGCGTCATGTCTGGAGGAAACCAGGCACTGCTCATCACCTGCCCAATACCATCCCTACAGTCAAGCATGGTGGTGGCAGCATCATGCTGTGGGGGTGTTTTTCAGCGGCAGGAACTGGGAGACTAGTCAGGATCAAGGGAAAGATTAATGCAGTAATGTACAGAGAGATCCTTGATGAAAACCTGCTCTAGAGCGCACTGGGGCAAAGGTTCACCTTCCAACAGGACAAAGACCCTAAGCACACAGCCAAGATAACAAAGGAGTGGCTTCGGGACAAGTCTGTGAATGTCCTTGAGTGGCCCAGACTTGAACCCGATTGAACATCTTTGGAGAGATCTGAAAATGGCTGTGCACCGACACTCCCCATCCAACCTGATGGAGCTTGAGACGATCTGCAAAGAAGAATGGGAGAAAGTGCCCCAAAATAGGTGTGCCAAGCTTGTAGCATCATACTCAAGAAGACTTGAGGCTGTAATTGCTGCCAAAGGTGCTTCAACAAAGTATTGAGAAAAGGGTGTGAATACTTATGTACATGTGATATATGATTTTTTTTATTTTTAATAAAATTTTATAATTTGCAAAAAATTCAAAAAAACTTTTTCACTTTGTCATTATGCGGTATTGTGTGTAGAATGTTGAGAATTTTTTTTTAATTAATCCATTTTGGAATTAGGCTGTAACATAATAAAATGTGGAAAAAGTGAAGGGGTGTGACTACTTTCCGGATGCACTGTAGACGTTCTGCATCCAGTGGTTGATTGTAGATAAGCAGTTTTTAATACAGGCAAGTGGAGGGTTATCAAGTGAAGTTGAGCTGATGTTGCTCTGTGTGTCGTCAGCCATTCTATGTTGGTCTGTCAGTGCTGGCCCACCAAGTTATGAAATAATGTAAAAAAGATTTCAAGCAAAAACATCAAAAGTGCATCATCAAGTTGCAGTAAAAAAACACTTAAGACCCCAAAATTTACTGCATGATAACTTGCAACAAAAAAACTAGTTTTTATTTATTTTAAATTTTGACATTTTTTTTCTTCATACAAATTATTTGGGGGTTGCAAACTGAGCCTCGGTACACTAATATCGATGATTAAAACATGAAGGCAACCATAAGGCAAGAGACGTGTGAGCATACGGGTGGTGTTCTTTGGATCAGAGTTCATTTGTTTTGACATCAGTAGTCAGATCAATACAATGTGCTGTGGAGTGCTTTTGTTTGCAAGTAATTCATAATAATAATAATAATAATAATAAATTTGTAGCAGAGTTCATTTGTTTTGACATCAGTAGTCAGATGAATACAACGTGCTGTGAGTGCTTGTGTTTGCAAAAAATTCATAATAATACTAATAATAATAAGAATAGCTTGAGAAAAGCGCTAAAAACTAAATACAAAGACTCAAAGCGCTTTCACAGATTGGTTGCCAATTAAGTACACACAACAAACAACAAACAGACAGACAGCTATCACACACAACTAATCGTAGATTACGATTATTGGCCTTAAAATTGCTGATTGTGTGAGTGTGTGAATGAGAGAGACACATAGTCAACGCAATGCTGGGGCATTTCTCCTTCTCTCACCCAATCTCAGAGATTGAGATATTGCTTGATTGTTCCATAAAGAGAAGTGGGACTAGTTCAATTGCTAATGGAAATCGTCAGCAGTCATATATATCTTCCGTCTCATTGACGACCCTTCAATGTAGGCTGTAAATTCAGTGTCCCTGTCGCGTTAACTTACTGAAAGAAGACTACAATTTATTACCACTCCATAACATGTGATATGTCAATGAACAATTCAAATAGCATTCAAATGAAGAGTCATGTGAATAACTGAGCTATAGTGCTGAAATCATGCTTTATTAAATCATTAATGCATACAACTCAAGGAGGATGAATATATTGGTAATTCTACAGCAATAGATCAAAAGCGAGGTGCAGGGCGTTAACATTAATGCAAAACATTTTGCTTTTTCTGTTTTCTTTCGCAGCAGATGGAACTCGCTGTGGTACATTTGCTTGATGGTGACCCTGACTTCTGACAAGGTGATAATACTAACAACTAAAAACACACTCAAACACACAGATTTACCTAGTCCTCCTCCAAGAGGGAGCACTGCTTCTCCAAAGGAGTTCTTGGATAGACTTTCCTTTTTTACATTTTTTTTATGGCCAGGTGATGTTACTTAAAAAAAAGACAATCCAACAGTCCAATGGCAGAAGCAGTGCACATAAAATTATCTAAAGCTCAATGTGCAGGCCGCTCGCACTTTGGGCGTGTCATTAAAAAGGTTTGTATGACATAGTCAGTCTGATCACAAGACCAGTTCCTGCTGCTTAACATGAGGGTAATATGTAAATAGCACTCAGGGTCTTATGATCATGTCAACAATTCATAAGAAATTGTAATATTGCACTCACGGATGCGTGGTGCATAATAACATAGTCTCGCTGATTTAGTAACGTCAACAGGGAGCCTCTCTACCTGTTGAGGCAATCTTAAGACTTCAACTTATTGTTGAGGCACAGTGTTTAGTTTCAGGTTTAACAGGGTATTCGTTTCGTGTGAAACTTTCTCCTGTCAAAACATTTTGTTTCCTTTTGTTTCAGTTAATATTATTGTCATAAATAACAATTCATACATTTTCCATAACCGTTAAATTCGGCTATATACATTATGTACATGTCACAGAAAAGTGGTTCAAAAATCCTAAGTCATAATTATCCAATATGGCACATTTTATAACAACTTTAGACTTTAGTCTAGTGTGGCATAAATGAATGTCAAGTTTGGTATAAAAATAGTTCATATTTACAAGAACAGAAATCCAGGTCTTTATCAAGTAAAGTTTTTTTTTTGTGCTAATTAATAAATAAAAAGACTCTGGATGAGGGAAATGGGGATAGAAATTACTTGATAACAATTTGTTGGGTTTCTTTTTTTCTTTTTACATTGATCGAATGTGAACATTAACAGTTGCCATGTCGGAGCCGAGCTGGTTAGACAGTTTGAGGGTGTACGCCCCTGCGTCGTCTTCCTTCACGCCTGCAATCATGAGGGTGGTGAGGTCTTGAGTGGTCTCCACTCGAACCCGGCCACCCTCCTCTTCGCTGGGCAGGGTCTTGCCGGAGCGGACCCACTCAATAGAGGGGCACGGATCTCCAGAGAAAGCACAGGCCACAGTCAGGAGCTTGCCTGGCTCAGCGCTCACCTCCTCTGGGAGAGCTTCGATCTTTGGTGGAACACCTGTTGGTCGAGGCACACAGGAAAATAATTAAATTCCATGAAAAACTAAAGTTTTGAGTTTAAGAGGATGACCCAAGAAGAGTCTGACAGGCATGATGTAAGTCATTTCATACATTTATTTAAAAATACATAAGGTGTTCTGATATCCATTATGCCATAATCAAAAATGGGCATAAAAAAAGAGATGTAGAAGAAGAGGCGTTTCGTTTTGAGCATTTTTATATATCACGATCGCAGTGATTCCACAGTATGTTGAAGTTACTGACAGTTTGGTCTGTAAGCATTACCAAATCTCACCTTGTACCCCAACAGAAGAGGAGGCATCTACATGTGTGTGACTTGATATTTCCATCACATTGCTGGAGCTCATGGAAACCATTGACTCACTCGTCATCATCATCATAGCAGACATGCTAGCAGCTGCCATGCTTTCAAATGTAACCTCAGTGGCTGAGCTGGAGCTGCTGTAACTCCCAGCCTGCATGGATTCAGCCTCCACATGAACGGATGTGGCTGATACTGAGTGTTTGTTTTGCAAGCTAGCAATAGCAACGTCAGCAGTGCTTTGCTCCATTATAGCCATTTTTGTTGCTGGTTCTTCAACAATAGCTGTGAGAATGGCAAATGAAAGCACATGAAACTAAGATCTTCTAACGTTGAGTCAGAAAATGGTGCTGTCTTATTTAGACTGTTTTTAATCAAAAGTTAGTATATAACAATAATCAAGCATAAACATGTAGACAGATACAAAACAGTGTAAGCATGTGAGTGAGTGTCTTTCAAGAAAGCAAGGTTAACTTACTGAGGATGTTGAGGGAAGACGTCGCAGAGCACTGTCCATATTGATTCTGGGCTTTTACTGTGTATTTCCCACTGTCTGCTACTGTGGCATGACAGATCTCCAATGAGTAAGCATTTCCAGAGTGGCTCAGTTTTATATTCGATGTCCCAGATACCTGCAGAGGACATACCTAGAGTTAGAGAAACGTTCATGTGTAATCTGTTAAAGGTGCTGTACGTACGTTTGATTTTCTAGTTTCTTATTTTTCACCTTTATAATGTACCTCCTGGCAGATATCAATAAATCACATGGACTGAGTGAAGATGTGCTCTATATGAGCGCCCTAGGCCCTGTATTCAGCTTCTCAAAATATTTGTAAGCCCTCTAAAAACTAACCAATCCGGACAGTGGTTGCAAGGAGGCATGGCATTAAGAAATGTTAATGTTTCTTATTTACTATCATATTTACTAATTATGTAACCACTGTTAATCTGTAGTATTCCTAAACGGTTGTGCTATTTTCCCATTGGTATACTGACCACGAGGTTATCTTTCAGCCACTCCACTTCCTGAGCAGGTCCTCCTGCGATCTCACATGAGAACGTTACAGCTTGTCCCTCGTTGCCGTTCTGTGAGTGGGGCTGAACCAGGAAGTAAGGTGCGCCGGATCCCTCGGCTGATACCGTGATGTGGCTGCTAGAGGCCTTCACTTCTGTGTATGACTGAACATTCTCACACATCACTTCCTTTTTCAGAATTTGCCCAGAGATTTCTGTTTTTGTTGTGAAACTGGAGGCTGTAGATAAAAAAAGAGCAATTTACAAAAGCATTTATTAGATGTCTTGTTATCATGGATATGAAACAATTGGTAATTGTATTGTGAGCACCCTTACCTTGTACAGTGACGGTGCAGGATGTGGTCACAGTTCCAGCACTGTTGGTAGCAGTACATGTGTACACTCCACTGTCAGAGACCTCTGACTCATAGATCTCTAGATGGGCTGAGCCGTTCTCCTCAAAGATTTCATATTTTCCACCCTGAGAAAGCGTCTATAAGGACAAAGAATATTTATAAATGTATGTAGCACTCTGAATTTCTCCCCCTGTACTAATCATTGGTTTAACTCTTACAGTTATAATACAAAATAAGTAAGAGTTGTACATTACCTTGCCATCCTTCATCCAGGACACCACTGTTTTCGTTTCTCCGCTTATCTTCACCGTCAGCTTGACAAGAGAGTCAGACTCTGCTGTGATGTCATGCAGGCCGCCTGAGAAAGAGGGCTTCATTATTGGCTCATCCTTCACAGATGGAGTAGGAGACTTCACTCTCTTAGATGGAGTAGGAGACTTCACTGTGTCTGGAGACTTCACTCTCTCAGAAGGAGTAGGAGACTTCACTGTGGGTGGAGACTTCACTCTCTCAGAGGGAGTAGGAGACTTCACTGTGTCTGGAGACTTCACTCTCTCTGAGGGAGTAGGAGACTTCACTGTGGGTGGAGACTTCACTCTCCCTGGGGACTTAATTGGTTCAGGAGACTTAAGTCTCTGGGGAGATTTGATTGGCTCAGGGGACTTTGCTTGGGGAGACTTGGCCTCCGGGGAGGTGATTCTTGAAGTGGAGAGAGCCTTCTCCCTGTACTCGTCCCTGCGGACAGTCAAGGTGAAGTAGGCTTCCTGCTTTCCTCCAGAGTTTTCCACCAATAGGGAGTAATTGCCTTCGTCTGACACCTCAACAGAGGAAATCTCAAAGGAAGAGCTGTACTGTGACGAGGTGATGTGGTGGCGGAAAGAAGAGCCCATGACTTTGTCCTGGAACAACCAAGTGATGCTGGGTGCCGGTTCGCCGTCAACCTCTGTCTCAAATCTGGCAATATCTCCCTCTATTACTGTCAGTGACACTGGTTTGGTCAAGATCTTTGCAGGCACTGAAGGTATAGTTCTCTCAGGCACTGAAGACGTTGTCTCATGCACTGAAGAGGTTGTCTTCTGGACCATGGTCATCTCACTCACAGTTGTGGTGGAGGAACTGGAGACATGGTAAGAGGTGGTCTTCTTCATCCCCAGTACGTATGGAGGAACCTCTTCGTCATCGTCATCGTAGTCATCCTTGTGACTGAGCGTGTAGCTGGAGTACTCTGTTCCGGAGACGTCCAGAGTGGCGTAGTCTGAGGTCTCTCCGCTGGAGTTGGTGCAGACCATGCGGTAGGTGCCACTGTCCTCAGTCAGGCAGTCCTTAATCTGAAGGGTCAGGACTCCGTTGTTGTTGATGAGGCGGTATTTCTTATCGCTGTGGATCTCTGAGGCGTTGTGATACCACTTGACCTCAGCCTGGGGTTTGGCCTGGATGTTCACGTTGAATTTAGTGTTGGCGCCATACGGCACACGGTGAGAACGCATCCTCATGGTGATGCGTGGCGGGTGATCCAGGCTGAAGGGCTTCTGGGATACAGCTTCAGGCCTTTCCATTGATCGCCTCTCTAAAAACAGAGCTTGCTTTCTTTCCTCGTACCTGGACATGTGGTCAACTTTAGCAACAGTTATGTCAGCTTTGGTGCTTGCTTTGGCACTGCTGGGGGTACTCTTACTATCGGGTTTAGGCTCAGCCTCTGGGATCTTTTTGATTGGACGAGGAACATAAGAGGACTTAAATGAAGACAAGTGCTCGGATTCCACAGCCTCCGTTGCCACAGTGACTGTTTTCTCCTTTTTTGTGACTCTTGTCTTTTCCTCAAACTCCATGCGTCTGAGCTCACTCTTATAGGAGGTGATCCTCTGTGTAGTCTTGTGCGGGCGAAGCAGCTCCTGGTCTTCCCTCTCTTCATACACCCTCTGCTTCTGTCTTGGAGCTTTGTACGTGGCCTTGTCGTGGCGCTGACGCAGGTCCAGGAAGCTGGGGCCGGCCTCGAATTTAGACGGGACACGGTAGGAATCATATGACGGAACTTCTTCTCCCTCCTCTTCGTCAGAGTGTACGACACGCCTAGGTGATGTGGCGCGCAGAGCGGCCAGCTCAAATCGAACAGGGCTAAAACTAGGTGGTGAGGCGGAGTAGCCTAGCTCCAGCTCCTCTTCCAAGCGGAGCCTCTCCTCCTCTATTCTCTTCATGGACAGATACTCATCAACAGGCAGCAGCAGCTCCTCGTCAGACAGATCTCCCAGGGACCTCCTCCTGATTCTGTGGTAGGCGTCCAGGTCGGGTGAAGAGGAGCGCTGCCTTGCAGGCCTCACAGTCTCCAGATCATCCTGAGTGGTTGTAGGAATACGCCACCTGGGCTTGTACTGGTCCTTGATCCTGGGCATAGGGACCTCGTAGAACTGATCCCACCTGGAGAGGCGAATGCGTTTCAGTCTCTTCTCAACGATCTTATCCATTGGCTCAGGGAACTCGTACTGATCGCGGAGCTTCTTGTACCATTTCATGTCGGAGCAAGGTTTGTAGTGTTTGATCTCCAGGTCCTCTTTGAGGACTGCTGGGTTATGGACTCGAGCAGCTGGAACCTCGTATGGCATGCGGAGTCTCTTCTCATCTGCCCTCTTTTTCCTCTCCTCTTTTTCTTTTTGTATTTCAACCTCAGTTTTCTCACCCTTCTTGGTTGTCACTGCAGGTTTGAACATGGTGGCTGCCTCTCTCACAGCTTGCGTGGCCAATGGGGGCAGGGGCATGACGTCAGTGCCAGTCATGATCTGAGACAGTCTGACCTTCTTGTCAATCAGCTCCTTTTCAGCTTGCTTCTTTTTGTCCTTTTCACTTACGTACACCTTCTTCACATGAGTGACACGCTCCACCTTAAGGATGGCTTGGCAACTGGCGGACCCGGCGGAGTTGGTAGCTGTTACTCGATAGACTCCAGAGTCCTCGGGCAGTGTGTCTTTCACATGCAGGACAAAGTAATCCAGGCCCTCGTGGATCACCTCAATAGATGGGCCGACTGCCAGTGGCATGCCGTCTTTCTCCCACTTTAGCTCTGGGACTCCTGACACTCTGATCTCAAAGCGGGCGCTCTGACCCTCCCTGATATCAACGTTAGCCAGCAGTCGTTTGAACATGGGCCTCAGGGTGTTGTCTGCCGGGGCAGGGCGAGGCCTGACGACGAGGCGAGACTTGCAGCTGTCGTCTCCGTACCTGTTACGGGCCACCACACTGTACTCTGCGTCATCGTCAGCGTCGACGTGATGGATGATGAGTTGATAAAGACCCTTGTCAGTGAGGAAGGTGTATTTCTTATCGTCATCTCCAGGGATGAGTTTCTGTCCAGATTTATGCCAAATGACACGGGGTTCAGGGTGCACGGTGATGGTGACACCAAAGCGCACGTCCTCTCCAATGTAGGCGGATTTGTTGAAAAGAGGCAGGGTAAACTCTGGTGGCTTCTGGAGAAGTCTGGCCGTGTCCACTCTGCGTTTCACCTTCTTTACCACGCGGGTGGTGAAGTAATCACGGTAAGACCTGACGCCATTGACAAAGAGCTCTGCATAAGCGCTGTCCTCACCATACTCATTGACAATCTTGCATCTGTATGTGCAGTCGTCTGCTCTTGTGACCTTGTTGATAGTGATGCTAGCCAGGCCTTCCTCATAGACGATGTCATACTTGTCACCGGCCTCCAGTTGTCTGACTCCACAGTACCATGTGACCTCGGTGCTGCTGTCATAGTTCTCAGTGTTGCAGATGAACTTCACGCTCTCTCCCTCGTTCACAACAACATGTCCGATCTGGCCGGCAAGTGGGCCGTGTTCAAACGGCGCGATCTTCACCTTGGCAGCAGTGACTCCCCTTTGTGGTCGGACTGAACCGCCGCTGGCGATACGAGCAGCAGATACCACAGTACCCCATTCCTTCTTCACCATAGCCTGGTAATACCTCTTGTGCCTGGTGGTCTGGATCAGCCTACCGCTCAGTTCGTCTTCTGGCATTTTCAGCCAGGGATGCTCGAGGGCTTCTGCAGCGCTCATACGGTGTCTGCGTTCCTTAGTCAACAGGCGGTCTGTGAAATCTAATGACTCCACGCTGACCTGCTTGAAGGACTCGTCGTCATAACTGTACTCTGCGTTAGAAATGTTGTCAATCATCTGCTGGTGAGTTTCAGCAGTAAATGGATTGAGTCCACTGAGAAGCACGTATGCCAGGATACCAACTGACCACATATCTGTGACGGAGCTAACCATGTCATTCTGGTGGATCTCAGGAGCAGCGTACTCGGCTGTGGAGTACTGGATCTTAATCTGGTCTCCAGGTGTCAGGTGTCGGCACTGGCCCAGCTCAATGATTTTGATATTGGAGCCCGTTCTAGTAGTGTACACAATATTCTCAGGCCTGATGTCAAAGTGACCGTAGCTCTCCTCATGCAAGAAGCACAAGGCCTCACACACCTGTCTTATGTAGTTGACAATTGCACGTTCGTTTAGCTCAAAGTCAGCTGTGCTGAGACGCTCGAATATGTCAACGCCGGAAAGGAAGTCGTAAATCAGGACTAGCTCTTCTGGGCTGTCAAATGACTCATGAAGGCACATGAAGTTACGATGTTTGGCCAAGTTCAGAGTTGCAATTTCCTTCTTGACAGGAGCTTGATCTGCACCTCTAACTTTGACAAATTTAGCCATATAGGTCTTCTCCGTGCTGGTCTCAACACAGCGGTGGACAATACCAAACTGTCCTCTCCCTAACTCCTCAGCAATCATGTACTTGGTATGCAGATTGCTGGCACTTGAATGTGGAGCTTTGCTCTTGGCTACACGTCCAGAATCGTCAACCTCCCTGTCATAGCCAAGGACTCTGGATTTGTCTTCCTTGGTCATGACGGGACCACTGCTCTCAGATGGGGCACTCTGGCCAAACTTGTTCTCAGCAACGACCCTGAACTGGTAGCCAGTTCCTCCAAACAGGTTGACAACAGTGTAGTGAGTGTCGCGAGCCTGCGCAACGCGCTCCCATCTATCAGCAGTGGTGGGACATTTCTCCACAATGTAGCTGGTGACCCTGCTTCCGCCGTCGCTGGCGGGGGCCACCCAGTTAAGTGTGACTGAATCCCTGGAGATGTCGCTGGCTTTGACGCCGCGTGGTGGATCTGGCACGTCAGCAACATCCAGCTCGACGGTTTGCTGGTCAATGCCAAACCTGTTCTTGGCGCAGACGATGTAGAAGCCTGCGTCCTTTCTGTCCACTCCGTTGGGGAAGACCAGTGAGGTGAAGGATCGGGTCACAATAACTTGGTAGTAGCCGTTGTTGTCGATGAGGTCCTGTCCCTTTTGCCAGGTGATTACAGGATCTGGTTTTCCACTGAAGGGAATTTTGATGTTGACTATCTCACCACGAAGGGCAGGGATAGCTTCCTTATGCTGAAGGTTCTTAGGCAGGTGAATCTTGGCAGGAACTAGAGACATAAAGAGACAAGTATATTCTTGTTGAAATACTGTCTGTAGCTATGTTGCAAAATGTGAACGAGAATATGCTCCATAATATCTTTAATATAATTCCATGATTTACAAGCTTTGTATTGTGATAGGAACAGTGTACTAAACCTTTTATTAAGTTGGTGTTGATAAAATAATTGTATTACTATGGTTACAATAATATAACTTATGATCTTACCCTCAACATCCAAAGAGACAGTGGCAGCAATGGAACCTCCCTGGTTGGTGGCTCTGACTCCATAAACAGTGGAGTCTTCCTCCACTGCCTCGGAGATCACAAGCTGGTGGTAGCCTCCCTTGAACTCCTGGATTTTCAGTTTCTTTCCATCAGACTGGATCTCCTTGCCACGTTTGAACCATTTGATCACAGGCTTCGGTTGTCCTGTGATCTTGCAGACAAAGGTGGCGTTGCTCTTGTACTTGACGCTCATGTTCCTCAGCTCTTCTTTGAAGGCAGGAGCGCGAACATCCACAGGAGTCTTGGGAACGGCAGCACCGGATTCCTCGCTGAATTCACTCTCTCCTCCGAGGTTCTCACACTTCACGCGGAAGATGTACTCTGTTCCCTCTGTGAGGCGTTTAACACAGAACACTGTCTGGTGTATCTCATCCTTGGTCACTAGTGTCCATTCACCCTTCTTCTCCTTCTTCTCGAGCCAGTAACTCTTGATCTTGGAGCCACCGTCACTGAGAGGAGGCCTCCAGGACACAACGCACGAGTCCTTGGTGATTCCAGAGACGACGGGTGAAAGGGGTGGAGAAGGTTTTTCTGTAAAGAACAGAAATGTTTTGATTATTTATCTACATATATATATATCTATATATAAAACGTCAGACATTGTTTTCTGTGGCATATAGTAGTTTATATTGCCATACTATTACAATCCACCTACCAAGTTGGCTCTTGATGAGTATAGGCGAGGACAGTTCAAGCGGTTCGCTGTTGCCATAGCGATTCTGAGCGTAGACGCGGAAGAAGTATCCTGCGCTATCGATCAGGTTAGGCACACGGCAGCTCAGCCCGTTGATGGAGGAGGACACCAGCTCCCACTCCGTCCCCTCTTTGTCCTCGCGTTTCTCTACCAAGTAGTTGGTGATCATAGATCCACCGTCATCCACAGGAGCCTTCCAGCTGATAATGACTGAGTTCTTCAGCAAAGCATCAAGCACAATGGGGCCCTCTGGTTTGGAGGGTGTATCTGGAAAACAAGCAAATTATAATTACAATCTTTTACAATGTGATTTTTTTAATATTTACTGTTTACTGAATTCCAATGAGTGTTGCTTTTTTTTGGCACTTGTGACAGGAAGATTGTTCACTAAAGAAGTATGTGCGTGAGTGAAACTTTTTGTTTTGCTCACCGTAGATTTCCACGTTAAACGGAGTGTCAGCTCTGCCAAAGTGATTGTGCAGCCTGACTCTGTACTTTCCTCCATGTACCCTGCGCTGCACGTTCTTGACCACTAAGTGGGTGTAGTGCTCCGTAGTCTCAATGCTGATGTCATCTTTGTTCTCCAGCTGCTTTGCGCCATGGAGCCACATGATCTTTGGCTCAGGGCGACCGATATATGGCACGTGTATGCGAAGGGTGGTACCGAGGCCGGCGTAGTAGGTGCCCTGCAGTGGGAAGTCTGGGTGGAACTGAGCTGGAGCTTCCAGAACCAGAGCCCCAGTGGTCTCGGCCTCGCCGGCGTCATTGATGGCCTTGCAGGTGTACTCTCCCTCGTCTTCCTGTTGGTCGGTCATGATGGACAGTGAGTGATTGCGACCGTCGGAGCTCATCTCGTATTTACGGGACTCGGTGATCTCTTTGCCGGCCTTGTACCATTTGATCTCAGGCACTGGTCTGCCAATGATCTGGCACTTCATGACGCCTGGTTGTCCAAGCTTGGTCGTCACCTCATCCATTTCCTTCCTCAGACTTGGTGGAGCTGAGACTGTAAATACAGAAAGGAAATAAATAATTTTTAAAAACCATTTGACTTCTTTCGTCTACATCAACATATGATATATTTTGAACAACTGGTTATAAATATATATTTTGTTACTGATTGCAATCGACATTTATTTAGTATAGTATATTTTACACTAACCACTTAGTTTGGTCTTGATGCAAGTAGCCGTTCTGCGAGGTCTACTCATTCCAGCTTCGTTCTCAGCAAACACTCTGAACTCGTACTGTGTGGCCTCGCTCAGGCTGCCAATGACGCACTCTTTCTTCTCTGTTCTCTGCTTGTTAAATTTCTTCCAGGTGCTCTCTGTGGACTTCCTGTATTCCACCCAGTAGCCCAGGATCTTCTTGCCGCCATCACACTCGGGTTCTTTCCAGCGAATGCTGATGTAGTTGTTGGTAACATTTACTGTGTCGATCTCGCCTGGCTGGCTTGGTTTGTCTGCAGAGTAAATGTATTATTACTGAACAGCTTTTTAAATTGTGATTGCTATTTATTAAATTACTTTTCTGCTGTATTGTTAGTAATCATTATTTTGTTAATTATCACTCACCGAATGGATCTTTGCAAACGACCGGTTCAGATGCAGGTCCTGCCTCTCCGTCTCCGATGGCATTGACAGCTAGGACACGGAACTGGTACTCTGCGTCAGCAGTGAGGCCTGGCACAGTGAACATGGTGGACACCACCTGGGTGGCATGGCGGGACCACTTATCAGAGGACACTTCTTTGTACTCCACGTAGTAGCCAGTGATGGCAGAGCCGCCATCGTCTTTGGGACGGGACCAAGCCAGAGCTACGGAGCTCTTAGTAACGTCCATGACCTCTGGTGGGGTGCTGGAGGCCTCAGGGGAGCCTAGGGATTTTATAATGCATGTGTAAGTATGAGACAGCTGTTCAACTGGTATAAATCTATAATACATGTTTACCTGGTTTAAAATATATGGGCATATAGACAAAGAGGGAACACTGGTGAATCTTTAAATTTTATTATTATTGTAGACATCTATTAAAGATGTAGTGCTTTTCTGTGTCCGATTATTGAGGAAATACTCACACAGCAGAGGCTTAGGCACCAGAGGTTCTTCTGATTTCAGTGATGCACTGACTCCAAAGGAGTTCTCAGCTGTGACCTTGAAGTGATATCCTGATCCTTCCCTAAGCCCCTTGACCATCAGAGAGGTGTCCGTGACCCTGGAGTCCACTGTGAACCAAGCAGCTCTGGAGGCCTCGCGTCTCTCTACGATGTAGCCGAGGATATTGGTGCCGCCATCTTCTGTGGGAGCCTTCCAGCACACCTTAACAGACGTGGCGTGGATATCTTCGAATACGAGAGGTCCCTCTGGAGCATTGGGACGCCCGATAACCTTGACCTTGATCTGTAGCTTCTTCTTGCCGACCCTGTTCTCCAAGAGGAGGTCATACACACCGGTGTCACCTCTCTCAGCGCCTTTAATCACTAGCTCTGTGACGTCCTCTGTGGTGGCGATCATGGCTCTCTCTGTGACCCCTGCGCCATCCTTGGTCCACGTGCTTTGCGGGTGTGGTTTTCCCTTGGTGGGGACGGAGAGTCGGATAACTCCTCCGCATCGGACCACGTAGACGTCCTTGTACTTCAGCTCCAGCTCATAGTCAGGAGATTCTGAAAAAAAAAATATGACATTATAGGAATGTTTTTAAAACTTTTTTAATAATCATTTTAATATACAAACATAATCATATAAATGAAGTTGAAATGATACAAGTGGATGCTAGAAAATATGTGTATAATTGTACCAGTGTATCATGCACATAAATCTCACATTCAATCCTTAAGGACACAAAGTAACTGTGAATAGTTTATATGATATTGTGACCTTACCAAGCATCTCTGTGACCTTGACGGTTCCTGGTACTTCAGCTGGCTCTCCAGAGCCGCCAGCGTTACAGGCCATCACACGGAACTTGAACTCCTCTCCCTGGGGCATCTTGGTCAGGGTGTATTCGCAGATTAGTGAGGGAGTGGTGTTGCATTTGATCCAGGCCATGGTGCCGACCTTCTGCATCTCGATGAGGTAGCCGTCCACCTTGGCGTCGCCCTCTTCGTCTGGAGGGCTCCAGGCCAGGGACACGGAGGTCTTGGTTGTGTCTGTGATTCTGGGGTTCTGTGGACAACCAGGAGGATCTGAGGGGAAGGAAAACAAAACAAAAACAGTTATTATAAAATCCCAATTTTACAACTTACATTTTTTTAATAAATAAAATACAATTTGAAACATTTTAAATTCATTAATTAAATTATTAAAGAATTTTGATGCAACAAACGTATCTTACCAATGGGATCAGTGGCCACTGTGGGTTTGGAGAGGAGGCTTGGTTTCCCTACTCCTCTGGCGTTAATGGCTGTAACTCTGTGTTCATACTCCAGGCCCTCGGTCAGGTCTGTAGACCTGTACCTGGTCATGGTTACCGGGTTCTTGTTGGCACGCACCCACCTATCAGACCTGACCTCTTTACGCTGAATGATGTATCCAGAGATTTCAGAGCCGCCATCTTCCTCCGGTGGTAACCAGGCAACGGTCATTCCGTCACGAGATACGTCAAAGATGGTTGGTCTGCCGGGAGGTCCTGGAATGTCTGTTGAATTTAAATTTTTTTATTTTATTTTCCTTTCCCTCAGCTCTTTTTACATTAAAACACATTCCAGCTTGATAACTTCATTTTTATGTTTAAATTGTTCTTACTTGTCAGGCTCTTGCAAAGAGCAATTTCTGACTGCAAGAATGCTCCGGTGCCGTAACGGTTGATGGCTGCCGCGCGGAACACATATTCATCTCCCTCAGTGAGCCTTTCAAACTTGTAGGTCGGTCTGCTGATGGAGTCGCACACTGGCACCCAGCCGGGACGGTGGGCGTCTCGCTGTTCCACAACGTAGCCGCTGATTGGCGCGCCGCCGTCTCTCTCTGGCGGATCCCAGCTGGCCGTCACTGAGGTGGCATCGATCTCCTCGAACCTCATCGGGCCTATAGGCTCGTCGGGCTTGTCTAGAACATTAGTTTGTATTAATGTGACGTGTCACAAGTTTAATTATTAATTAAGCCTTTTCACAACAAACAATTACACGTGAAGAATTTGTTTTACTCACAAAAGTCAGGAAAAAACATTTGCTTATTTTAGTTTGCTTAGTTAATATATTTGCTTTTAATTTCATAAGTGAAGTGTACTTTTAATGAAGTTATTTTTTCAATATTCACTCACCGAGAATGATAACCTTGATGACCTCTGTGGTCACTCCGGTGACGTTCTTCACCTCCAGAGTGTAGTCGGCAGAGTCATCGATGGTCGTGTCGCACATGGTCAATTTGGAGAACTTCCCTGTGCTCTGGACCTTCACACGGTCTGTTATCTTCACCTTGGCGTCTCTAACATACCAGGAGCAGACTGGAGGAGGTCTGCCAATGATGGGCAGGTTCAGCTCCAGGGTTTTACCAGCCAAAACATTCACCACCTTCTGGGGAATGCTGGACAGGTCGATCACAGGAAGAACTGTAAAAAAAAGAGAGAGACGGTTTTACTGTAAATTAATTTCAGCCCTAAAAGTTTACCTATAGAAAGGTTGATAATATGACATTTAATAAATATATATTAAGTGTTGTGTAGTTTTAATACCTCTCTGTTCTGCAACGGTGACTGGTGCAACCATTTCCTTAGCCTCACTGACGCCTCTGCTGTTGATAGCTCTGACTCTGAACAGGTATTGCTCATTCTCGTTCAGGGAGGTAATGGTGTGCTCAAAGTCGGTTGTCTTCAGTGTCGCCACTTTCATCCATTTCTCCGTGCCAAACTTACAGGCTTCGATGACGTAGCCGACCAGCCTGCTGCCACCATCGTGCTGGGGTTTCTCCCAGCCTAAGGTCACGGTGGTCTTCGTCACGTCCACCATCTCCAGCTTTTGAGGAGGCAGGGGCACTTCACAGACCAGCACCATGTCCGGTGTCTCGCAGGGCTCGCCCACGCCATAGATGTTCTCGGGCAGGACTCTGAAGTAGTACAGCATGCCTTCGGCCAGACTGGTAATCTTGTAGTACGTCTTGCTACACTTGGACGTCACCGTCTTGTAGGCTCTCATGGAAGCCTCGCGTCTCTCGATGATGTAGTTGTTGACGGGAGCTCCACCATCCACTACTGGGGCTTCCCAGGTGATGGTGGCCGACTCCTTGGTCAGCTCCTTCATCTTGATTGGACCGCATGGGCCAGGAGTGTCTAACAAGTGGAATGTATATATATATATATAATTAGCTTAACAAAGGCATATTTTAACACAAAATATATATTAATACATTTTTTACATAAAATATTAAGTTGGATAATTATATTAAAATGAATGAATAAAAACAACCACTTCCTACCATAGATCTTGACAAGAATGTTGGCTTCCTGCTTTCCTGAGGCGTTCTCAGCCTCAATGGTGTACTTCCCGGCATCATAGCGGTGCACCTTGTCAATGATCAGTGTGGTGGAGGTGTTAGTGACCTCGATAAAGCCACGGTTTTGGAGATCTACCCCGGGCTTGCTCCAGGTGATGGTAGGAGTGGGACGTCCTGTCACAGTGGCAAACAGACGCAGGGAGCCGCCAGCTCTCAGGCAGATGGTCTTCTTCAGGTCGTCGTGCAGCTCAAAGTCAGGAGTTTCTGTGCAAGAGAAGGAAAAAAAGATATGGGTTGAGTGAATGTTTTATTATTTTTAAAATAAAATAAACCAAAACTAAACGGACAAGTTTGTTGTTTGAAAGCTTACCAAGTCTCTCGACTGGCTCTGTCTCGGCACATGGCTCGCTGTAATATCCAGTGCCGTTGACGTTGACTGCTGCCACTCTGAAGAGGTACTTCTTGCCAGCTGCAAGGCCTGTGACAACATGCTCTGTGTTTCTCAGGGTCTTGTCATGTACCTTGGTCCAGAGTCCTTCATCCTCCTCCTCTTCTTCCTCCTCTTCCTCTTCCACTTTTTCCTCTACTTTAACTACTCTCTTAGCCATGGCCTTGGACACAGGCTTCTTGGGTTTCTCCTCCTTGAGAGGTTTCTTGGCTTCGGCCTTTGGAGCCACAGCTCCTTCTTCCTGCATCTCCAGGATGTAGCCGAGGATGTCAGCTCCGCCGTCATCCAGGGGTCTGGTCCAGGCCAGGCTGATGCTGTCCTTGGTGGTGTCCACCACACGGGGGATGGAGGGCTCAGCAGGGGTGCCTGAAGTCAGACAAATGTTATTCAGTCAGTTTCTCTGTAAAAATCAATGAGGCTTAATCATTTAAGCATTCATTATAAAAAAAAATTATGATTAAAAAACGTACTTTTAAGGAAACAAGGATATATAATATCTTATACCATATTTTACTATCCTATATTGAACTGAATTATATTATATTAATTCCCAAGCACAACAAACTGCTATATGGTCAGTTTCATGATAAAGCATGGAGTGTTATCATACTGTCTACTTACAAGTTGGCACTCTGCAGACTGCGTACATAGACAGCTCGCTGGGTTCACTCTCACCAGCCTTGTTCATGGCTGTAACACGGAACTGGTAGACGTTGCCCTCATTGAGGTTCGACACCTTCAGAAGAGTCTCCAGGAGTGCGGAATCTCTGTTCACCTTGATCCACCTGGCGCTTTTCCTCTCGCGCTTCTCGACCAGGTAGTGGGTGATGGGGCTGCCACCGTCGCTCTCAGACTTCAGCCATTCGATCGTGGCAAAGTCCTTTCCTACTGACAGGATCTCTGGCACTCCAGGAGCAGATGGCACAGCTGGAAATATGACAAATTATTTAAAGACGTGTAATTTCACAGATGAAAGAGTAACAGATTACACAAGCCCATTTAAAAAAAAAAAAAAAAAATCCCATTCCCTGACACTGTAAAAAAAGCATCCTCTAAATGTTAATTACTAAAGTACTTACTGAACATGTTTCTGGCGACCACCAGACCAGACTGAAGAATGACTCCTGATCCGTACTTGTTGACAGGTCTCACACGGAACAGGTACTCCGTGTTTTTGAAGAGCCGGGTGATGTTGCAGGTCAGTGCCTTGCACTCAGCGTCCATCACCACCCAGTTCAGTCTGTTGGTGTCACGTCTCTCCACTATGTAGTGAGACACAGCGTCTCCTCCGTCCTCCACTGGAGGCTTCCAGGACAAAGTGCACGACTCCTCAGTCAGGTTGCTGATCTCCATTGCGCCCTCACAGATGCCAGGTGTATCTGGACAAAGGTAGTTAATATGTTATGTTTAATATAGCGCCTATTAAAAATACAAAAACAAAACTTGTACTTTATTAGAATATAAATATAGAGTATTTATTTTAATGAATGTTTACACTCACCGAGTTATTTAAAAGCAAAACAACACTACTTAGTTTAATAGAATAGAGTTTATATTTTTTATTATTATTATTATTATTATTATTTTTATCCATCCATCCATCCATTAGCTATACCGCTTATCCTATGCAGGGTTGCAGGGGGGCTGGAGAGGCGGGGTACACCCTGGACAGGTCGCCAGTCTATCACAGGGCCTTGTTTTTATTATTTTTATTTTTTTTTAAATGTATGCACTCCATTTTACTCACCGAGTACTTTGACATTGACCTCAGCTGTCTTGGTGCCGCTGGTGTTTCTAACGGTGAGGACGTACTTCCCGGTGTCGTCTCTGTCACAGAACTTAATGACGGCCATGGCCCTGGTGCTGGTGTACTGTAGAGAGTACTTCTCACACAGCTCCAGGTCCCTCTCTCCCTTAGCCCAGGAGGCCTTGGGGGTGGGTCTGCCACCCAAAGCGGCGTCCAGAACCAGGTCGGAACCGGCCCGGATCGTCACTGTGTCCACAGTCAGTTTGCTGTCCAGCTCTGCTCTGGGTGGCGCTGTTGGGACCAAAAAATTATTTGATTGTTATAAAAATGTTTTTGAAGCACTTTGCCACCTTGTCAAGGCCAGTGCTTTACAAATTAAGACTTTCTATAATGAATAACAATAAAACAATACAGGGGGTATTCATATATTTTTGATATTGAATAGACAGTGCTTAAAGAGCTACTCTGAACATTAATATTATAATTTTTTATATATTAACATTAATTATATTTAAATGATTCAAACACTCTCTTACAGTTGGCTGCCTTGCACTGCACCGCGCCCGTCGACTCGGAGGGCAAGCTGTACACTTGGTTGGAGTTCTTGGCGATGACATGGAACTCGTAGCTCTCTCCCTCTCCCAGGGCAGTGACAGTGAAAGTAGTGTCTGTCACATTAGTGTAGTTACACTTCAGCCAGCGACCCTCGCCCGTGATGCTGTACGGCTTTCGCTCGATAATGTAGCCGGCAATCGGGCTGCCGCCATCGTTCAATGGAGAAGACCATTTTAGGGAGACGGTTGATCCTGTCACGTTGGTGACCTCTGGTTTGCTGGGTGGATCTAAAAAGAAAGGGGGAATTAATTAGTCTGTGTATTTTAAAGTAAGTGAATGCATGACTAGGCTTTATATGTTTGTTTAAAGGTTTATTCGACTTTTGTAAACTTACCGACTGCATTCTGAGCCACCGCTCTCTTCGAAGCCTCGCTGGGTTTACTGAGTCCAGCTCCGTTCATAGCATAGGTTCTGAACTGGTACTCTAGGCCTTCAACAAGCCCCTCTAATTTGTAGTAGGTCTCAAAGCAAGGGATCTTGTTCTCCCTCACCCACAGGATACTGTTCCTCTCCTTCTTCTCTATCCAGTAGCCGGTGACCTTGCTGCCACCGTCGTGGAAGGGCTCCTCCCACTGGATGCTCATGGCAGTGGCGGTCACACCAAAGACAGTAGGTCTAGTTGGTGCACCAGGAGTCCCTGGAGTTCATGGGAAGATACATCATGTGGTCAATAAATCCAATTTAACACTTAACTTAATATGCAAGACCAACTAACTTGATTATTTTCAATAGTTGTACCGATGTTTGTTTTATTGCTAAGCACTACGTAACATCGACATGAAAAGTTCTATACAAATTAGGGTTTTGTCTTATTGTTATTTTGTTCTTACCGAATGAATGCTCAGCAACAATCGTCTCAGACTCTGTGGACTTGCTCACACCAAACCTGTTCTCAGCGCAGATTTTGAAAGTGTACTGCATGTACTTGGTAAGATGTGAGACTTGCAGAGACGTGCGTTTCACACTGGAGTTAATCAGCTGCCAGGCTGTGGAGCCGGACTCGCGTTTCTCTATGATGTAGTTCGTGATGTCAGTGCCGCCGTCGTCCTCTGGTGGCTCCCAGTTCAGCACGCAGGACTCTGAGGTGATGGAGGTGATCTCGATAGGTCCTGTGGGAGGAGTGGGCCTTCCTATCACGTTCACTGTGATAGTGAAGGTCTTGGCTCCCGTCACATTCTCCAAGGTGAGGTAGTATTTACCCCCGTCGCCTCTCATGGCGTCCTTGACGGAAATGGTGGTTCTGTCCTTAGTGGTTGTGATGGTGACCCTGTCCGAGTTCTTCAGCCTCATCTCCTCCTGCTTCCAGGTGACTTTAGGAGCTGGTCTGCCGCTGATGGGCACCTCAATAGTGAAGGTGCTACCGCTTTTGCACATGACTAGTTGGTTGGTGATCTCGCTGAGATCTGCTACAGGCTCAATGTGAGGCTCCTTTACCAGCACTGCGGCCAGAGTCTCTTTGGGCAAGCTGAAGCCTGCCTCGTTCTTGGCTTTGACGCGCATGTCGTACTCATCGCCCTTAGACAGGTTGGGGACCGTGAACGTCAGGTTCTTAGTGTTTCCACACACCATCCATTTGTCCGTGCCCTTGGCTTTGGCTTCTATGATGAAGCCCTGGATGCGGCTGCCACCATCATGCTCTGGTTTTGGCCAGCCGAGAGTCACCGATGTATCCGTGGTGTCGAGCACATTCAGTTTCTTGGGTGCTGCGGGCTCTGCCGTGGCAATGACAGGATCGGTCGTCTCCAAGGCCTCGCCCACACCAAACTGGTTCTCGGCCGACACTCTGAAGAAGTATGGCACCCCCTCGAGCAGGTCTTGGATGTGCAGGCTCATTTGAGTGCACTTTCCGCCGGACTGCTGCCATGTGCGACGGCTAGCCTCGCGCCTCTCCACCACGTAGTGTTGAATGCGGGCTCCGCCTTCGTTAGCAGGAGGATCCCAGACCAGTGTGACGGCTCCTCTGGACACTTCCTTAAAGCGCAGTGCAGCAGGGGCTGCCGGACTGTCCATCACCTTCACTGTGAAGGTGACGGCTTTTTCTCCGCCTGCGTTCTCAAGGGTAACGGTGTATTTACCAGAGTCATTTCTGTTGCAGTTTTCAATGGTTAGAGCGCTGTGGCCCTCTGTTGTTATGACCTCGGACATGACACCCAGCTCTCCGTCCTCTTTGGTCCATGTGGCTGTGGGAGTGGGTTTTCCTCTGAAGTGGATGCCGAGGCAGACAGAGTGTCCGGCCTTCACGATGTGTGTTTGCTTGAAACTGGCGTCAATATCAACCTGTGGTGGTGTTAGTCTGTCCACAGCCTTGGCTGGCTCAGGAATCTCCCTCTCTTCTCCCTTGCCGATGCTGTTGACGGCCGCCACGCGGAGCGTATACTCCTGTCCGGTCTCTAAACCAGTAACAGTGTACATGGTGCCCACAACCAGCTCCTCGTTGACTCTCTTCCAGTCGTCCACTACCTCTGCTCCTGCCGCCTCTTCCTCCTCCGCTTCCTCCTCATCTGAGTCTACTGCTTTCATAGTGTGTGATTTACCTTTAATCATTTCAATGATATAGCCGTGGATCTCCATGCCACCGTCGTCCGCAGGTCTGGTCCATTCAAGACTGATGGATGTGTTGGTGGAGTCGGACACACAGACCACGGAGGGAGCGCAGGGGATGTCCCTGGGCTCAGCAGCCTTGATCGCCATGGAGATGTTGCTAGGGGCACCAACTCCAGCGTCGTTCACCGCCATCACACGGAACTCATACTCCATATCCTCCGTGAGATGGTCTATTTTGTGAGCGGGGTCAACGATGGGCTTCTTGGTGATGACCTTGTACCAGCGGACGGTCTTTTTCTCGCGCCTCTCAACGATGTAGCTCTGGAGGGGGTTGCCTCCGTCGTGTGTCGGTGCGGTCCAGGCGATGGTGATGCTCTCTCCTGTGACTTCAGTAGCATCAGGAGTGCCGGGAGCATCAGGAGTGGCTGTAGGGGGAAAGAGAGAGGTTTTTTAAAGAGAGACAGACTCTATACCCTTATTCTACAGCTATGAGGCTATACCGGATAATACAGTTACAATAATTCAGTTTGAGAACATGCAAGCTATGTAACTGTATGATTTTATTTCAAAACCGTTTTTTGAAATAATGGCCGGTAATAAGCTTTGTAGACCTGCCGTCTTTTAAACTCACTGTATTGCATCTGTGCAATGATGGGGCTGGAGTCTAGTGATCTGCCCACACCAAAGTTGTTGACAGCCGAGATACGGAACTGGTACTCGTTGGTCTTGATGAGTTTTATGGCGTTGTATGTGCACTCCTTACACTGGTCTGTGACCAGGGCCCAGGAGATCTTGGAAGTCTCTCGCTTCTCAATGATGTAGTGAGTGATCTCAGAGCAGCCGTCGTTCTCTGGTGGGTTCCAGGACAAGGTGACCTTACCTTCAGAGATGTTGCTGAAGGTGATGGGTCCCACTGGTTCTCCAGGGGTATCTGAAAATTACAAGAATTAAATCAGTTAAAAATACAACTTTTTTCATAAAAACATAAATTTTCAATCTTCCTTAATACTCCTATTTCTTTATGTAAAAATTACTTTTGAAACAAGTAATATATATATATATATATATATATATATATATATAATAAAGATCAAACTAAAGACCAACCATGGACTTGGACGTTGATCTTCTCCTTCTTGGTCCCTGAGGCGTTAATGCCCTCCACAGTGTAGAGTCCCCTGTGAGAACGGTCAGAGTCCCTGATAGACAGGGTGCTAGATCCAGGCACTGTGTTGATGTCCATCATCTTCTTAGTGATCAGAACATCGTCTCTGTACCAGTTGACCTTGGGAACTGGACGTCCAGTGATGGACGCCTTCAGTTTGATGTTATCTCCAGCTTTGACTGTGAGACCCTCAAAGTACTCTGGCCCAAACTCAATTTGTGGAGCAACTAGAAAATGCAAGGGCAAGGAGTTGAACTCACAATTTTTTTATTTTATTTATTTTTTTAATAATAGAACAATATTTTAAGCTGAACCTTTAATGTTTGTTGATTACGTGTTACAAGGAGAGGCCAACAGATATCGATTTTACTCACCGCTCTCATCTCGGACCACAATGTAGCCAGACGAGTTAGAAGGTGGACTGACTACGCCAATGGCGTTTCTTGCAGTCACTCTGAACTCATAGCGTTCATTGCAAGCCAAGCCGAGTGCTGTAAACTGGCAGTCGTGGACATCAGTGAAGTTGCTCTTTAGCCAACGACCCTGTCCTTGACGCTTCTCAACTGTGTAAGCTGTGATCTTGCTGCCTCCGTCACGCTTGGGAGCATCCCATTTCAGAGTCACTGAGTCACTAGTGACGTCAATATAGTCAGGCTGGCCAGGAGGATCTGAGAAGGAAAAACATGTTTCTTAGGTTAACACTATACTGTATATTTCTGTCATGTAAATGAATGTTATTAATCATGCATATTTGTTGTCATACAAATTATATGTATGCTGTGTTGGTCAAAATCTGCCCAAAGTATATACACTGTATATATTTTGATTCTAAACATTAAGTTTAATTTTTGTCCTCAAACTCATATTCTTCATAATCGTATTCAAAAGGCTTACCGACGGGAGAGACAGCCATTGTGGGCTTACTCTCGTCACTCATACGGCTGAAGCCAGAGTCGTTCTGTGCGTAGACTCTGAAGGAGTACTCCAGGCCTTCAATCAGACCCAGGATCCTGTAGTCGTTCTTCTTCACCAGCATCGTGTTGACCTTCTGCCACATAACGCTGTTCCTCTCCTTCTTCTCAACATGGAAGCCCAGGATGGGTGTGCCTCCGTCATAGATGGGCTGCTCCCATTGAATAGTCATGCCGTCGTTGGTCACGTTATAGACCACAGGCAGGCCTGGTGGGCCGGGGGGTCTGAACTGATGCTTGGCAATGACACTCTGAGAGATCAAAGGCTCGCTGACTCCGTACCTGTTCTCGGCGCACACTCTGAACTGGTACTGGATGCCCTTGATCAAGTTGAGGATCTTATAGGATTCGGTCTGCACGTTGGAGCAGGCCATCTTCCATTCGTTCTGAGTGGTGTCGCGTTTTTCCACTGTGTAGCAGGTGATCTCTCCGCCGCCGTAGTCGTTGGGCTCCTCCCAGGAGATCTGGATGCTCTCGGCTCTGACCTCGTCCAGAATCACGGGTCCCACAGGCTTGGACGGTGGGCTGAGGATGATGACGTGGATGTGGAAGGACTTCCTGCTGACTCCGTTGTCCAGGGTCAAGGTGTACTTGCCCTCATTCTCCTTCGTAACGTTCTTGATCATAAGAGTAGCTTTGGTCATTGTCTTCTTAAAGCGCACCTGTTCGCTTTCCTTAAGAGGCAGGCTGTCCTTCAGCCAATAGGTGGCAGGTCGGGGCTTACCCTTGTAGGGCAGCTCCACGTGCACGTTGTGGCCAAGGCGCACTTTGACCCTGCTTCCCGGGTACTCTGATAGGTCAGCGTCAGGTGTAATAATGTAGTCCACGACCTTGATTGGCCCCATCTCAGTGAAGTCACTGTGTCCCTTCTCGTTCTTGGAGGCGACTCTAAAGTACATCTCCGAGTGCTCCTTGAGTTTCTTCACCTCGTACTCGCACTGTTTGCTGGTGCCGGCCACTGCCCATTCCTCTGTTCCCTGGACTTTCTTCTCGATGACGTACTCAGAGATGACGCTGCCGCCGTCGTAGTCGGGCTTCACCCACTGGAGAGTCACAGAGGTCTTAGAGGAGTCTTTCATAGACACGTCCTTAATTGGTCCGGGGTTCTCTGTTGCCTTGACAGGTTCAGTGGTGCTGCACTGGTCTCCCACGCCGTACTCGTTCTCCGCTAGCACGCGGAAGAAGAAGGAAGTCTTCTCTGACAGATCCTCGATGACATACGTTGTGTCTGTGCATTTGGCCGTCACAGCAGAGAATACTCTCTTGGACGAGTCTCGCTTCTCAATGATGTAGTTGGTGATTTCAGCACCACCATCCATCAGTGGAGCCTCCCAGCTGAGAGTGACTGTGCCACGAGTAACATCCTTCAGCACCAGATTCTGGCAGGCAGATGGACTGGCTTGTACCTTCACGGACAGCGTCACCGTCTTGGGCTCTCCAACGCCGTTTGCAATCTTCACTGTGTATTTTCCAGTATCGGTTCTGGTCACCTCTCTCATCACCAGTGTGGTGGTTGTGTCTGTGTGGTGAATCTCATATTTGGGGTCGTTTTCGATGCACTCCTCCCCCTTCATCCAGGACGCTGTGGGTGCAGGTCGGCCCTTCAGGGGAACAGCCAGCTCCACATCTTTGCCTGCCTTAACGATGTAATGCGTTCTCATGGCAACGTCTTGGTCGACCTGGGCTTCCTCTGTAGGTTTGGTTAAAAAATGTCTTGTCAAAATGATGAACAGGAGCCTTTATATGAGAAATGCAATAATTATAATTTTAATAATCCATTGGCATAATGTTTTGTTTATCTTACCCAGGATATCCTTGGCCTGTGCTGACTCAGTCAACTGGATAGGCTCTCCCCGTCCAGCACAATTGACAGCAGAAACACGGAAGTAGTAGTTAACATCTGGCTTGAGATCGTGAGCCACATACTCTGTTGTCCTGACCTCTCCCTTAGCACTGATAACAGCCCATTCAAGGTCCTCTTCCTCTTCCTCCTCCTCATCATCTTCCAGCACCGGCACTTTCTTGTCTCCCCCGATAGCCTTCTCCACCACGTAGCTGAGGATCTCGCTGCCTCCGTCCCATTCGGGCTTAGACCAGGCCAGAGTGATGGAGGTCTTAGTGGAGTCCACCACCCTGAGCTTACAGGGCTCATCAGGGGTTTCTGATTAAACGCAACGGTAGCCAGTTAGTTACAATAGGAGGATTCTGACAAAATATTAATTATGTTTTGGGGGGAATATTTGAAATATGTTATCTGATGTTTTAAATATATTTAATTTAATGTTTGTGTGTAGAGTTGATTATGTTATTAAAGATATTAGACCCTTGCTTACCGACTGGATCAGCTGCTTTGTAGAAGTCTGACACCTCAGAGTAGGGTCCCTCTCCGGCCTTGTTGGTGGCGTAGATGCGGTACTGATACTCGTTTCCTTCGGTCAGGTGGTACACAGTCTGGGTCGTGTCCTGGATTGGATCTTTGAACACCTTGATCCAGCGGAGACTCTTTTTGTCCCGCCTCTCCAGGAAGTAGCCGGTTACAGGGCTGCCCCCATCCACGCCGGGTTTGCCCCAGACTACCACCATGGTGGTCTTGGTGGTCTTTGTCACCTCAGGAGTGTGAGGCTGTCCAGGTGTGACTATTGACAAGGTATAATCACTCAGTTAGACAAAAACTCATATTGTGTTTAGAAACTGATTACAAATTTATATTTAAATGATACATTTTAACTGATTCAGCAGCTTACCGAAAGCATTCTTAGCCACGACTGGTTCTGACTCGAGCGGTTCCCCAACTCCAAGCTTGCTTACAGCCATCACACGGAACACATACTCGCTTCCTCTGACCAGCTTGGAAACGGCGACGCTGGTGGCGTTCTCCAGGCAGTCAGAGACAGTGGACCACACCACTCTGCTGGTCTCACGTTTCTCCACTATGTAGTGAGTGACCTTGGAGCCACCCTCGTCCTCTGTAGGCTGCCAGCTCAAGACAATCCTATCTGCTGTCACCGAGTCGAAGTTGATGATTCCCGCTGGAGGTCCAGGTTTGTCTGGGGGTAGGAAGATCAAATAAATAAATATATATTAACATTTTAGTTCTAAATTAAGACAGGATGGACATTTTAAATATTCTACTCTTGTTGCCAAAGACTCTCAATCTGATATCACTGTGAGCAAGGTTATTGTTAGCAAGCAATTGTAAGAAACTGAAAATAAATTGAATTGAATGAATTAATGAATACCTAGGATTTGGATTCTGATTGAGGCAGTCGCCGACCCCAAAATGTTCCTGATCCTGATTTCGTAAGTGCCGGTGTTGTGGCGCGTCGCATCCTTGATGAGGAGTCCAGAGGAATCAGTGGTGTTCTCCACAGACACCCGAGAGCTGGACACCAGCTCCTTACCATCCTTAGACCACTCAATGTTGGGTAAAGGCTTGGCAATGAGTCCCACTCTGATCTTCACGGAGGAACCAGCTTTGTATTGCACCACATCCAGGTATTCTGGAGGCAGGTCAATGGCTGGGGCTCCTAGGTCATAGAAAGTGAAGAGAAACAAGTAATAAATATTAGATTCAAGAAGAAACAGAAAGAATAAAATACAACTAAACTGTATTTGACATTAGTAATAGAACAAAACCAAAGCAATTTTTAGAATAAAAAAAATTGAAGATGTAAACTAAAGTGGAACTCACCGCATGAATCCACACAGGTTACCGGGCCAACAATGAAGGAAGGGTTGCTGACCGAGCCCACAGCGTTCTTTGCATAGACTCGGAACTCATAGGCCTGGTCCTTTGTCAGACCTGACGCAATGAAGCTCATCTCAATGATGTTAGTGAAGTTGGCTTTTGTCCATCTTCCATCGGGCACGTCTCTCCTCTCCACACTGTAGCCAGTGATCTTGCTGCCACCGTCGTATGGGGGTCTCTGCCATGCCAAGCTAACAGAGTTCTTAGTGATCTCAGTGATGCGTACATTTGCTGGGGGCTCTGAAAGATCAGAATAGAGACAGTCCGGTTATTTATAATAATTACCAAAGAACAAAACAACTGCAAAGTGATTACTACTGAACTGCATGTTTGTTTTTATTTAAAACTCACCGCATGCGTCAATGGCAAGCACTTCCTCTGAGGTCTTGCTCATCTTTCCAATGCCGGCTGCATTCTCTGCTGCCACCTTGAACTCATAGAAGAGACCAGGGCAGATGTTTGTGACTCTCCACGAGTTTCCGGTGATGGCTGTCTTGTTGACCTTCTGCCACAGAATGCTGCTCCTCTCCTTCATCTGAAGGTGGTAGCCGATGACCGTGTTTCCACCATCCACCACAGGCTCGTTCCAGCACACTGTCAGACTCTCTCTGGAGACAAAAGTCAACCATGGAGTAGACGGGGGTCCAGGGATAGCTGGCATGGGTAAATAAACAGCGTAAGAATAAAATACACACATTGTTTTGATTATTGATACTAATATTATTGCAACTGTATTGCTGTAGTTTGTCACTTACTGTATGGAAGTTTGATAGTGATTGGCTTGGTGTCAATATGGTCACTGACGCCGAAGCGATTCTCAGCCTTGACTCTGAACTGGAACTCCTCTCCCTTGGTGAGCTTGGTCACCTTGATTTCATTTCTCGCAACATTGGTGGAGACCTCAGTCCAGGCTGGAGTGCTCGTCTCCCGCTTCATCACCACGTAGTTGGTGACGGGGCTGCCGCCGTCGTATGCCGGAGGAAGCCACTTCAGACACACTGTTGTCTCTCCAATGTCACCAACCTCGATGGGACCGACCGGAGGCCCCGGTTTGTCCAGCACTATGAAGATTATGAACATCTTGGAGGTGCCGCTGGAGTTTGAGGCGGTGATGTCATATCTGCCGGCGTCGCTGGCAGTGCTCTCGTTGAGGGTAATGGCCAGGCTCCCTGGAGTGACCTCTGTGAGCAACCTTTTGGAGCCCTTGATGACCACGTTGTTCTTAGACAGAGTGACCTTGGCCATGGGTTTTGCGGTGAGGGGCAGTTCGAATGTCAGGTTGGAGCCTGCTCTCACATAGACGGTGTTCCTGGGGTAATTCTTCATATCAAACTCTGGGGCCTCTGTATAAAAAATAACAGTTGTATCATTAGCAAAAATGCTTATATTTCATCTGATAATCTCTATTGATTAACACAATTTTAGATTTGATAGATGGATAATGGATAACCACAGTATAGAGATGCAAGATAGACAGATAATGGATGACTACAGTATAGACAATTAGAAAGCAGAAAACTTACCCAGTTGATCTTTGACCACTACTGGAACGATCATCTCCTTGGGATCGCTAAGTCCAGCACCGTTCTCAGCTTGAACCCTGAAGAAGTATTCTCCATTTTCCCTAAGACCCTTGATAGTGTGTGACATTGCCTTCACAACAGCACACTTGATCCATTTGGCTTGGCCCTTCTCCAGAGCATCGATGCGATAGCCCCTCACTCTGCTTCCACCATCGTACTCTGGTCTGGTCCATGCAATGGTGATGCTATCTTTTGTTACCTCTGCAACTCCAAGTTTGGTAGGCGGACTTGGTTTTTCTGCAAGTTAGACGTATAGCACATTTATTTGACATAAGAGCTTTACACATATAGGGATTCTATTAGTGGGACTCTAGGGATTCAATTAGTGGATCATTTAAATTCAAAGTCTGTTATTACATCTTTAAGCTTTTTTCTGAATGACAACTTTCAGCATTAGCCAATTCAGGCACGGAGTTTAAATAGGATTTATTATAAAATTATAATTTATTTATTCAAATCCAATAATGACAGACTCGACAGATGTTTTAACAGCACTGTTCATTTTGACTTGTTAAAGTATTATAATTTTTTCACGTTATAAGAAATTTCAATAATATATATGTGCTAATGTAGGGACAGAAAGGAGAAGAGGCTTACCAGAGATCTTAATTCCGCTCTTGGCCTCAGCAGGCACACCGACTCCGTATTCATTTTCTCCAATGATTCTGAAGTAGTACATAGCTCCTTCCTGGAGATCCTCCACTTTGTAGGTCAGCCCTTTGCAGTTTGCAGTCACGCAAACCCATGCCTTCTTACTAGCCTCGCGTTTCTCAACATGGTAGGCCTTCACTGGATCGCCACCGTCATTCTCGGGAGACTCCCATGTGAGGGCAGCAGAGTCTCTAGTGACCTCTGTGACCTTCACGTTGATTGGAGGTCCGGGAGAGTCAAGCACCTTGACAACCATGGGCAGAGAGGCTTCTCCCAAATTGTTTGCTAGTGAGATTGTGTACTGTCCGGAGTCGTTTCTTGTCGCCTTCTCAATAGTCAGTGAAGTGCTGTTTTCTGCTACTTCAATAGTTCCTCTGACCTTAAGATCAACTTCCTCCTTGGCCCATGTGACTGAGGGTGTGGGTTTCCCTTTGAAGGGCACCTTCAGAGTGAAGGAGTGGCCATGCCTGACGATGAGTGTCTTGCGCAGGTCAACGTCAACATCAAAGAGTGGCTCCTCGGTCCTATCCATGGCCACGGCTGGCTCAGAGAACAGACTGCGGTTGCTGTGGCCAATCTTGTTGATGGCCTTGATCGCAAACTCGTAAGTCGAATCTGTCGTCAGTCCAGAAATAGTAAACTCAAGATTTTTAGTTACAGGAATGGCCTCCACCCATTTGGCCTCGTCTTCTGCGGACTCTTCAACAACTACTTCCTCCTCCTCCTCTTCATAGTCCTCATCATACTCCTCATCTTCCTCTTCATCAGCAACCTCTGCCTCAGGTTTCGGTATATGCTCTCTGTACTCCACACTGTATCCGAGGATATGAGCTCCGCCATCAAACGTCGGTGCTTTCCAGACAACAGTAACCGTGTCCTTTGTTGAGTTGACAATCTTTGGTTTTGTTGGGCGGAAAGGCACGACCAAAGCGTCCGCCGCAACAAACGGTGCAGACACGTCACTGTGAGGGCTCAGACCGGCAGCGTTCTCAGCATACACTCTAAACTCGTACTCAACTCCCTTGCGCAGTTTTGTTGCTTTGGTGGTGCACTCGACCACAGCTTCTCTGTTCACACGAACCCAGCGCATGCCTGATTTGTCACGACGCTCAATCACATATCCCGTGATGGGGCTGCCTCCATCGCTGGGGGGCTTCACCCAGCTGAGTGTCATCGCCTCGCCGGATACTGATGTCACCTCAACATTTGTAGGTGCAGTGGGTACTGTGAACAGATCCACTATCTTAACAGCCTCACTCTCCAAGGATTCCCCGAGTCCAAACTTGTTGACAGCCAAAACTCTGAACACATATTCATTGCCTTTGAGTAGTTTGGTTACTTTGTAGAAGTTCTTGTGAACCTCGCTGTTCACCTGTGTCCATGCAAGACGGCTGGTCTCACGTTTTTCAATTACGTAGTGTGTGATGTCAGCTCCTCCAGCCTCCTGTGGGGGTCCCCATGAGAGTGTACAGGCCTCTGCTGTTAGCCCTATAATCTGCAGGGGCCCAGCTGAGGGTCCGGGCTTGTCTAGAATCACACAGTTCACCGGCATAGTTACAGTTCCAACAATGTTCTGCAGTGTCAAAGCATACACACCGGAGTCACTCCTGACACAATCCTTCACAATTACTGCGGTGCTCGTGTCTGTCGATACAATCTGGATTCTGGCCCTCCGCTCAATCTCCTTGCCGTCCTTGGTCCAGGACACAACGGGAGCAGGGCGTCCCGCCAGGTCTGCGTTGACCTTCAGGGTTTCTCCAGCCCTCACGACAACCTTGTCTCTGAATTTAACGTCCATCATGATGCGTGGTGGGTCTACGTCGTCCTTGACTGTGATGGGGCCGGTGCAGTCGGATGGTCCACTGAAGCATCCCGCAGCGTTCTTTGCGATGACGCGGAAATCATACTGGTTGTTCTCAGTGAGGCCTGTGGCCTCGTAGTAGTTCTCGGGCACGTTAGTGAAATTACACCTCATCCAGCGACCTTCGGGAAGATCCCTGCGCTCTATGACGTAACCTGTGACCTTGGCTCCGCCGTCATATGCAGGTTTGTCCCAGGAGAGGGACACAGACTTCCTGTTCACACTGGTGACAATGGGCTGGCCTGGGGGGTCGCATGGATCTCTGGCCGCCACAGCCTCAGAGGGCTTGCTGCATTTTCCAATACCAGCGATGTTTTCAGCATAAACACGGTATTCATACATCATGCCATCTTCTATGCCAGTGACCTTGTATTCTGTGTCCTTGATCGGTCCTCTGTTCATCTTGTTCCAGAGGATGCTAGTACGCTCCTTTCTCTCCAGGTGATAGCCCAAAACAGTGCTGCCTCCATCGTTGACGGGTTCGTTCCAGGTGACCAGCATGAATAGTTTTGTAGCAAGCTTCACCTGCGGAGTGGAAGGAGGTCCAGGCTGCTTGGAGTTGTACTGTGCTGTGATTCCAGGAGAGTCCAGGTAAGTGCTCTTTCCATAACGGTTGACGGCATAGATACGAAACTGGTATTCTGCACCGTGTGTAAGGCGGCCTGCTTTAATGGCAGTCCTGGCTATATTACCTGAGACCAGCTGCCATTCCTGAGAGTTTGTGTCTCTCTTCTCCACAATGTAGCTGCTGATGGAACAGCCTCCATCATATTCAGGTGGAGACCAGGACAGTGTGATGCTGTCAGACGTGACAGCGTCCACTTTGCAAGCCTTAGGAGGAGAAGGTTTGTCCAGGACAATGATTCTCATTTCTGCAGTAACTATTCCTCCTGGGTTGGCCAAAGTGATTTCATATTTTCCCACGTGCTCTCTGGCTGCCTCTTTGATGACAATTTTGGCTGAGGTCTTTGTATTGAGAAGGGTGACTGAAGTTGATTGCTTCAGAGGGAGGCCGTCTTTCTTCCATGCCACCACAGGCTTAGGTCTGCCTCTGACTGGGATTTCAATTGTCAGGTCAGCACCGACCTTCACACTGTAGGTATTGAACTGCAAGCTGAGCGAGGGCTCGATATCAATGTCCTTAGCAACCACAGGCACTCCCAGGTCCTTTGGCTCACTCTTTCCCTTTTCATTGATGGCGATAACTCTGAATGAGTAGGATTCACCACTGGTCAAGTTAGCAATGGTGGCCTCTGGCACCTTGACTGTGCAGCTTGTTCCCCACTTGTCAGCACTCTTAGGTTTGATTTCAACATTGTAGCATATGACTTTGCTTCCACCGTCATGAGCAGGCTTCTCCCAAGCAAGGGACACACTGGTCTTGGTAGCGTCTGTGAGAACGATCTTGCCTGGAGGCTGTGGCACTTCAGAGACTTTGACTGGATCTTTGGTCTCAGCCATTAATCCAATGCCATACTCATTTACAGCACAGACACGGAAGTAGAAGATGCCACCCTCAGGCAGCTCATCGATTTTAAGTGTGTTCTGTAGGCAGTTGCTAGTGACTGTGGTATAGGCCTTCCTGACAGACTCCCTCTTCTCCACAATGTAATTGGTGATTTTGGCACCGCCATCTGTCAGCGGTGCATCCCAGAAGAGAGTCACAGAATCCTTCTTGATTTCCTTGACTGCAAAGTTCTGAGGGGCGCTTGGGGAGTCCAAAACTCTGACACTCACAACGGCTGACTTTGTGCCGCTGGCGTTCTCCAGTGTCAGTGAATATTTGCCTGTGTCAAAGCGTGTGACACTGTCGATGAGAAGCATTGTGTATGAGCTCGTGGCCTCAATGACAGCATGCTCAGTCATCACTCCCTCCACCTTCTCCCATTTGACTTGAGGCTCTGGCCGTCCTCTGATGGGTACAAATAGGCGCAGCGTTCCTCCGGCGCGGACAGACACCACCTTCCTGAGGTCGGCGTCCAGCTCCATCTCAGGAGCCTCCACCTTCTCCAGCAGTGTCACCGGGTTGTGGATCTCAGCTGCCTCTCCTACTCCCTCGGAGTTGATGGCAGCGACACTGAAGCTGTATTCTACGCCTTCCTTCAGATTCTCAATGGTGAGGCGTGTTGCCTGGATTCCGGTAGGAGGAGTGCACATGGCCCATTCCTCCGCATCCCCTTCCAGCATTTCAACAATGTAGCCCTTGATGTATGCCCCGCCGTCAAACGGTGGTTTGCCCCAGGCAAGAGACACGGTAGACTTAGTGTAGTCAGTCACTTTAGGGTGGTGTGGAGGTGCAGGCACTGTGGTGGCATTACACGCTCTGCAGAACAGAGAAAGCTCGCTCAGGTCTCCCACGCCGGCCTCATTCTCAGCTGCGACACGGAACTCGTAGAAGTGGCCTTCCAGAAGACCCGTGACCTTAAAGAACAGGTCTGTCAGTTTCTGTCTGTTGCACTTAGTGAACCTGGCGCTGTCTTTGTCGCGCCTCTCGAGATGGTAGCCTGTGATTTCAGCTCCTCCGATTTGCTCCGGTGCCTGCCATGACAGAATCATGTAGTCCTTGGTGATTTCAATGGCTTCGGGTGTTGAAGGGGCACCAGGTGGCTTGTATGGGTTGCGTGCAAGAACGGGTTCGGTCTGCAGGGCTTCACCTATGCCATATTTGTTGACTGCCCTGAGCCTGAATATGTATTCGTTACCAGCCAGCAGGTTTGTCAGTTTGTAATTCAGAGCAGTGATTTTGGGAGCGGCGACATTCCAGGACAACCTGCTAGTCTCTCTCTTCTCCAGAACATAGTGAGTGACTTCTGCACCCCCATCCAGGGCGGGCTCTTTCCAGGAGAGGAAGCACCTGTCGTTCATGACCCCTGTGACCTTGATGGGTCCGGTGGGCGGGCCTGGTTTGTCCAACACCTTCACAGTGATGGGGAAGGTCTTGACTCCACCCAGATTGCTAAGGCTGAGTTCATAGTTGCCGCTGTCTAGCCTGTTGACATCTTTGATCGTCATGGCAGCACATTTCAGTGTGTTTTTCACTTGGATCCGCAGAGCCTTATCCATGGGCTTACCTTCCTTCAGCCATGTCACCTCAGGTGGGGGTTTCCCGTAGATGTCAGCATCAAGAAGCAGGTTCTCACCCGCTCCAACAATAATGACATCCTTGTATTTAGGATCCATAGATGCTCTTGGTGGGTCAATCTCATCTGTGGCAGTGATTGGTCCAGTGCTGTCTGATGGCTCACTGAAGATTCCAGAAGCATTTCTGGCAATAACTCTGAATTCATACTGTTCATTTTCTGTCAGTCCTGTAACGGTGAATTCCATCTCAACTACATTAGTGAAGTTGGCTCTCATCCAGCGTCCCTCAATGGAGGCCAAGTCTTTCCTCTCAACCACATACCCAGTGATTTTACTGCCTCCGTCATACTGGGGCTTAGTCCACTGGATCACAATTTGGTTCTTAGTGATGACCTTGGGCTCTGGAGTTCCAGGTGGATCTACAGGATCACGAGCTACAAAGGACTCTGATACTTTGCTGCACCTGCCAATTCCAACAATGTTTTCAGCACTGACTCTGTATTCATATCCAATGCCCTCCTCCAGATTGCAGATCTTGAATTGAGTGTCTTTAATGAGAGTCTTGTTCAGTTTGTTCCACAGAATGCTGCTTCTCTCCTTGCTCTCAAGGTGGTAACCAATGACTGTGCTGCCTCCATCATTGACCGGCTCATTCCATTCAATGATCATCATCTCCTTAGTTCCTGATTTAATGTATGGTGTACCGGGAGGCCCTGGTGGTTTGTATGGGTACTGCACAACAATGGATTTAGAATCCAATGACGTGCCTTTTCCATATCTGTTTTCAGCAATGACTCTGAATTGGTACTCTGCTCCTGTCTTCAGCTTGGTGACTTTGAAAGCTGTCCTGGCCAGTTGTGCTGTAACCGTCTGCCATGTTTGTGTTGTGGTGTCACGTTTCTCCACAATATAGTTTTTGACTTGACATCCTCCTGTGTACTCTGGGGGCTCCCAGGAGAGGCTGACAAAGCTGTTGCTCACCTCGAGCACTTTGATTGGGCCTGTCGGTGGGCCAGGCTTGTCCAGGATGATAATTTTAAGCTCCTCTGTAACCACGGCAGCAGAGTTAAACACTGTAACGGCATATTTTCCGAAGTCATCCTTGCAGGCCTCAGTGATTTCAATGGCGGCTGTTGTTGCAGTGTTAATGAGGTTAATTCTGCTTGTCAGTTTCAGCGGCAGCCCTTCTTTGGTCCAGGTGACCTTAGGCTTAGGCCTACCGAACACTGGAATCTCGATCTTGAGATCCTTTCCAGCGGTCACACTGTAGGTGTTGAACATGAGGTTCATGCTAGGTGCAATGGTCATGTCATTAACGAGAACAGGTGCAGCAAGTGCCTTGGGCTCACTCTTTCCCTTCTCGTTATGGGCGACGATACGGAACATGTATTCCTGTCCGGCAGTCAGGCCTTGGGCAGTGCCGTCACATGTCTTGGTGTTGGTTGCCACACCCCATTTGTCAGTTCCTTTAGGCTGCATTTCAATCAGGTAGCCAGCAATTCTGCTTCCTCCATCATGCTCGGGCTTCTCCCAGGCCAGAGACACGCTCACTTTAGTGATGTCAGTGATGAAGATCTTTCCAACAGGCAGAGGCACCTCGGAGGCCTTGGACGCTATCTTTGTCTCAATAGCCTGTCCTACACCATACTCATTCTCAGCCATCACTCTGAAGTAATACAAGGCTCCTTCTGCCAAGTTGTCAACCTTGAATGTGGTTGTGGTGCATTTTGTGCTGACGTTAGCGTAGGCTTTCCTGGTTGACTCGCGTTTGTCAATGACGTAGTTCTTGATCTTGGCACCTCCATCGATCAGTGGGGCGTCCCAGGTGAGAGTGATAGATTCTGATTTGATTTCCTTAACCACCAGGTTCAGTGGAGCTCCAGGCGTGTCCAGTACTTTAACGTTGACGTACTCGGATGCTGAGCCACTGCTGTTTTCCAAGGCCAGGGCATATTTTCCAGAGTCGTTCCTGTCGCAGAAGTCAATTGAGAGCTGAGTGAAATTGATACTCTTCTCAACCACTGCTTTCTCTGTCAGTTCACCCTCATCCTTAGTCCACTTGATATCTGGAGTAGGCCTTCCCTTGAAAGGAATGTTGATTTTAACAGAGCCTCCAGCCCTTAATGTGATTCCCTTCCTCAACTCAGAGTCCAGGTGGATCTCTGGTGGTTCTGTTTTCTCCTCTGGCTTAGCTGTTCCCGGGACAGTTGCCGCTTCACCAACTCCCAGCTTATTCAGAGCAGAGATCTGGATCTTGTATTCCTGGCCCTCTGTGAGTTTAGTGATTTCAAATTTGTTGACTCGGAGGCCAGTGGGTGGAGTAACCATTGTCCATTCTTCCTCCTCGGCCTTGCACACCTCAACAATGTATCCCTGGATAGCAGCGCGGCCATCGCTAACTGGCTTACTCCACGAGACTGTGATGGAGGTCTTTGTTGTGTCAATAACATGGATGTGTGTGGGTGCACCGGGCTTGTACTTGGGATCACAAGCCTTGTAGTATGAAGTTGGCAGGCTGACAACACCCACTCCAGCTTCATTCTCAGCCGCCACTCTGAACTCGTACTCGTGATCCTCTACCAGACCCGTCACCCTGAACGAGAGGTCGGTGACCTTCTGCCTGTTGCACCTCGTCCACTTGATTCCAGCTCTGTCTTTCTTTTCAACAACGTAGCTGGTGATTTCATTTCCTCCGTCACTCTCTGGGGCGGACCAGGTGACAGTCATGGAGTCACGGGTGATGTTGGAGACCTCCTCGACATGTGGGGGTCCGGGTGGCACAAACGGGTTCTTCATGACCACAGGTCCAGACTGCAGAGGATCACTGATACCATGGCAGTTGACGGCCATGACTCTGAAGATGTACTCATTGCCCTCCAGCAGACTGGTGACCTTGTATACTGTGCTTTCGCATTTGGTAGACACAACAGTCCAGGCCAGACGGCTCGTCTCCCTCCTCTCAAGAACGTAATGAGTGATGTCACTTCCTCCGTCATGCAGCGGGGCACGCCATGACAGTGTGCATTTCTCACTGGTGACTCCAATGATGCTGAGGGTTCCGTCGCATATAGCAGGCCTGTCCAACACCTTCACCTGGAAGAGAATTGTTTCTGTGCCGGCAACGTTGCTCAACTGTAGACGATAAAGCCCACCGTCGACCCTCACAGAGTCCTTAATGATGATCATTGCTCTGTCATTCGAGTTCTTGATCTCCAGCCTCAAGGTGTTTATGATTTCCTTGTCATCCTTAAACCATGTCATGGTGGGCATAGGCTTACCATAAACATCCGCATCCAGTTTGAAGGTGTCACCGGCGTTTATGGTGATAGTCTTTGTGAACTCTGGGTCAATAGAGTATCTGGGTGCCTCCAACTCGTCGCTTGCTGTAATGGGTCCACTGTTGTAAGATGGCTTGCTGACGGTGCCTACTGCATTCTTAGCAATGACTCTGAAGTCATACTGGGCGTTTTCAGTCAGACCAGTGACGATGAATTGTGTCTCAATCACATTTGTGAAGTTGGCTCTAATCCAGCGTCCCTCTGGCAGGTCTCTCTTTTCCACGGTGTAGCCAGTGATTGGGCTACCACCATCATATTCTGGCTTTTCCCATCCAATGATGATGGTGTCCTTGGTGATTTTAATGGCTTCAGGAGGACTAGGAGGATCACATGGGTCACGTGCAACGCAGCCTTCTGAGAGCTTACTGCACCTGCCAATGCCAACAATATTCTCAGCATAAACTCTGTATTCGTATTCCACGGCCTCTTCCAAGGGGGAGCTCTTGAAACGTGTCTCCTTGATGAGAGTCTTGTTAATCTTGACCCACAGGATGCTGTTCCTCTCCTTTCTCTCCAGATGGTAGCCGAGAACAGGGCTTCCTCCATCTGAAACGGGCTCGTTCCACTCCACGATCATGTGATCCTTAGAGAGCGAGGAGATGAAGGGTGTACCAGGTGGACCGGGCTCTTTATAGGGGTATTGTGCAACCACTGCAGGAGAGTCCAAACCGTAACTCTTACCATAGCGGTTCTGAGCAATGATTTTAAACTGATATTCAGATCCGGTTTTCAGCCTGGGGATCTTCAGTGTATTCCTGGCACATGACAGAGTGACATTTTCCCATGTTTGAGTGGTTGTGTCTCTCTTTTGCACAATGTAGTTTGACACTTGGCAGCCGCCAGAGTTCTTTGGTGGATCCCAGGAAATAGTAACAGACTGTGTAGTGACCTCAAGGAACTTCACAGGTCCCGAAGGCGGGCCAGGCTTATCAAGGGCAATGATTTCAACTGTAGCGTCCTTTGAACCAGAACTATTGGTAGCATTGATGCTATACATGCCAGCATCATCACCTTCTGCTTCTTTGATGCTCAGTGTAGTGTGTGTCAGTGTGTTTATAATGTTCACCCTGGTGGTGAACTTAAGCGGTCCGCCATCTTTAGACCAGGTTATCTTTGGTTTTGGTCGTCCATGAACAGGGATGTCTACTGTCAGGTCTTTGCCAACCTTGACACTGTAGTTGCTGAATGCAGGTCTAACGTCTGGCTCATACACTAGGTCTTTAGCCATCACTGGAACAGCCAGTGTTTTGGGATCACTCTTGCCTTTGTCATTCATAGCTGTGATTCTAAAGAGGTACTCCTCGCCTTGGTTCAGATTGGCCACAGTAGCTTCCATTGTTTTGAACGTGTTAACTCCAGCCCACTTATCTGCACCCTTAAGCTGCATCTCAAGCAGGTACTGAATAATTCTGCTTCCTCCATCGTGCTCAGGCTTCTCCCAGGCAAGAGAGATACTGGTTTTAGTTTGGTCAACTACAGTCAACTTCCTAGGCATCTGAGGCACCGCTGAGGCTTTAATAGGATCAATGGTTTGTGCAGGCAGCCCGACACCATGGGCATTTTCAGCAAGGACTCTGAAGTAATAACTGCAACCCTCCTGTAGGAAATCGACCTTGTATGACAGCGCATGGCAGTTTGTTACCACAGCAGAGAAGGTTTTGCGTGTGCTCTCTCTCTTCTCAACAATGTAATTTTTAATCTTTGCTCCTCCATCCAGCAGTGGTGCTTCCCAAGCCAGTGTCACAGATTCTGAAGTAATCTCCTTGACTTTGAAGTTTGAGGGTGCACTGGGTGTGTCCAAAACTCTAACAACAACATAAGCAGATTTTGTTCCGCTTGCGTTTTCTGCAGTGACAGTATATTTTCCACTGTCAAATCTGCTCATCTTGTCAACAATCAGACAGGTATAACTGCTTGTAACCTCAATCTGAGAACCCTCTTTGACTGCACCGTCATCTCTGTCCCACCGGATGGCAGGAGTGGGCCTTCCTCTGATAGGAATGAACAGTCTGAGTGAAGCTCCAGCCTTGATGGTAACTATTTGCCTAAGTTCTGGGTCGATGTCAATATCTGGCTCTTCTGCCTTCTCCTGAGCCACAACAGGCTCAGGAAGATCAGCATGCTCTCCAACTCCAACCTTGTTGATGGCACATACTCTGAATTTATAGATGTTATTTTCTTTCAAGTTTCCTACTTCAAATCTTGTATTTTTAATGCCTGTTGGAGGAGTGCACATTTTCCATTCCTCGGGTGGGGCTTCTCCAGCCTCTCCCTCTGCGGGTGCCACAGCTGGAGCCTCTGCTGGTGTAGCAACTACAGCCTCAGCTGGTGCCTCTACTGGTGCCTCTACTGCTGCTTCCGCTGGTGCTTCTGCTGGTGCCTCTACTGTTGCTTCTGCTGGTACCTCTGCTGGTGCCTCTGCTGGTTCATCTCTGACCTCAGCAGGTGCTACAGCAGGTGGAGGTGCTACTGCTCCGGTTGGGCAGCACTCAACAATATATCCCTGAATCTCACATCCACCGTCATAGATGGGTTTACCCCATGACAGGGACACTGATGTTTTGGTTGCGTCTGTCACTTTGGGATTGCTGGGTGGACCAGGCCTGAAAATAGGATCAAGGGCTTTGTAGAATACAGACGCAGAGCTTGGGTCGCTTACACCTGCAAGATTTTCAGCCAGCACTCTGAATTCATAGCTGTGGCTTTCCATTAGTCCAGTGACCTTGAAGGTCAAATCAGTGACGTTCTTTCTGTTGCACCTGGTCCACCTTACGCCCTCCTTGTCGTGCTTCTCAATGATGTATCCAGTGATTGGGGTGCCTCCATCACCTGCAGGGGCCTCCCAGCTGATTACCATGGAATCCTTTTTGATATTTGAAACCTCCACTCCCTTTGGTGTCTCAGGGGGCACAAATGGAGTTTTGATTATAACAGCACTGGATTCCAGGGTGGCACTCACTCCAAACTTGTTGACAGCTCTGACTCTGAAAATGTACTCGTTGCCTTCCAGGAGTTTTGTGACTTTCAGGGCCGTTGTGTTTACTTTAGCATCAACAACAGTCCAAACCAGTCTGCTAGTCTCTCTTCTCTCCACAATGTAATGACTGATGTTGCTGCCACCGTCTTCCAGTGGTGGTTTCCAGGAAAGGCAGCAACGGTCATTAGTGACACCGACAACTGACAGGGGCCCTTGTGGTAGACCTGGTTTATCCAAAACAACTACTTCCACTTGTATTCCCTTCTCACCACCTGGGTTTCTAAGCAACAGAGTGTATTTGCCTCCGTCAGACAGCTGAGCCTCTTTGACAGCGATGCAGGCCACAGTGCTGGTGTTTTTGATCTCCCTGCGGATAGTGTTATTCAGCTCCTGGTCACCCATCATCCACTGGATTGAGGGGAGGGGTTTGCCGTGAACATCGGCATCTATCTTGAAGTTGTCTCCGGCGTTGACGACAACAGTCTGTGTGTATTCCGGGTTAATGCTAAGACTTGGTGGTTCAATTTCATCCTTGGCTGTGATAGGTCCCGTGCTGTAGGAGGGCCCACTGAACACGCCAGCAGCGTTCCTGGCAATAACACGGAACTCATACTTCTGGTCCTCAACCAGGCCTGTGGCCACATATTCTGTCTCAATAACGTTGGTGAAGTTAGCCTTGATCCAGCGGCCCTCGGGCAGCTCCTTCTTCTCTACCACGTAGCCTGTGACCTTAGCGCCTCCATCATACTCTGGCTTTGTCCAGGCAATAGTCACAGAGTCTTTGCTGATCTTTGTGGCCTCGGGGGTGCCAGGAGGATCACAGGGGTCTCTTGCAATGACACCCTCACAAACCTTGCTGGGTTTGCCAACTCCCACAATGTTCTCACCATAAACTCTGTATTCATACTCCATTCCTGGCTCCAGCCCTGTAGTCTTGAATGTCTGGTCCACAATAAGAGACTTGTTGAGTTTGACCCATAGGATGCTGTTCCTCTCTTTGCGTTCGAGATGGTAGCCCAAGATTGCGCTGCCGCCGTCGTTCACAGGCTCGTTCCAGATGACCACCATGCTGTCCTTGGTGCAGGCCTGGATTGACGGGGTACCTGGTGGTCCTGGCAGTTTGTACGGATACTGAGCCGTCACCGAAGAGGACGTCAGAGGTGGACTCTTTCCGTATCTATTCTCTGCTGTAATCCTGAACTGATACTCATGGCCCGTCTTCAGTCTGCCTGCCTTCACTTTGGTTCTGGCAAGATTAGGTGAGACGATCAACCACGTATTGGTGGAGGTGTCTCTCTTCTCCACAATGTAATGATTGATTGTAGCACCGCCATCATAATCTGGTGGGTTCCATGAGAATGTGACGCTGTCGGCAGTGACGTCCTCCACTTTAACGGGCCCGCTGGGCTGGGTTGGTTTGTCAAGAACAATTATTCCAATTTCCACTGTGGATTCTCCTGCTGTGTTGGTGAGTATCATTTGATACTGACCGACGTCGTCTTGGCAAGCTTCTTTTATTCTGAGGCTCAGTATTTTTTCTGTGAAGCTAAAGTTTACTCTGGTGGACCTCTTTAGAGGCACATTATCCTTAATCCAGGAGACTGCTACTTTAGGACGGGCGACAAATGGAATCTCTACAGTCAGGTCCTCCTCTGCCATTACACTGAAGGTAGAGAACATCAGGTTGGCAGCTGGAGTGATCACGAGATCCTTGGCAATAACAGGGACACCAATTTGACGTGGGTCACTTGCTCCTTTCTCGTTCTTTGCCGACACGCGGAACATGTATTCCTCGCCTGCAGTGAGTCCAGCTACGACGGCCTCTGTCTCTCTCACAATCATAGACTGAACCCATTTCTCACTGCCTTTGCTGAGCATCTCCACTACGTAGCAGCCCACTCTGCTGCCTCCATCGTGCTCCGGTTTCTCCCAGGACAAGGTGGCACTATTCTTTGTGACGTCCTTGAGAGTGATTTTGCCGGGCGGTTGTGGTTTCTCGGACACTTTCACTGATTCACCTGTCTCGATAGGCAGGCCAATTCCATATTCGTTCTCTGCCAAAACTCTGAAGTAGTAGTTGCAGCCCTCCTGAAGCTGGTCAATAGTCCAGGTGGTCTGGTGGCAGTTAGAATTGACAGTGGCGTAAGCTTTCCTGGTGGATTCACGCTTTTCAACAATGTAGTTCTTGATTTTGACTCCACCATCATTTGCTGGAGGCTCCCAAATGAGAGAAACAGATTCCCTGGTGATGGCACTAATTTTGAGATTCTGTGGTGCACTTGGGGTGTCAAGGACCCTGACAGCAATGGTGGCTGTCTTCGAGCCAGAGCTGTTCTCAACAGTCAGATTGTACTTGCCGCTGTCAAATCGGTTAACGTTTTCAATCACCAGTGACGTGTATGATGTCGTGTTCTCGATGGTGGCCCTCTCGATAGGATCTCCGTTTTCTTTGGTCCACGTGACCTCAGGAGAGGGTCTTCCTCTGATAGGCACAAACACTCTCAGTGAGTTGCAGGCTCTGAGGCTGATGACCTTACGCAGGTCGGCGTCGATGTCCAGCTCGGGTGGGAGCAGTCTGTCCTCCGCTTTGGGTGATCCGGGTACGGACGCGGCCTCTCCAACTCCCTCGTTGTTCATGGCTGAGATATTGATGCAGTACTCCTGGTTTTCCTTCAGGTTGATGATGGTGAACGACGTGGCGAGCACGCCCTCTGGTGGTGTAACGATGGTCCATTCCTCCTCCTCGGGTGGGCACGTCTCAACTATGTACCCAGTGATGTCTGAGCCGCCGTCATAAACAGGCTTGTTCCATGCGATGGTAACGGAGGATTTGGTGGTGTCCAGGACTCTGGGGTTGCACGGTGCGCCCGGCTCATAGAGTGTGTCAGTAGCCTTGTAGAAGGGACTGGAAGCGCTTGGTGCACTCAGTCCAGCTGCGTTCTCAGCAGTGATTCTGAATTCATATTCGTGCGTCACCAGAAGGCCTGTTGCCTTGAACTGTAGCTCTTTTACCTTTCTCTTGTTGCACTTCACCCAGCGCAGGCCAATTTTGTCTTTCCTCTCAATGTTGTAGTTTGTGATTTCACTGCCTCCGTTGTTTAATGGTTCTTTCCACAGAAGGAACATGGAATCTTTAGTGATAGCTGTCACTTCGGGGTCCAGTGGAGGGTCTGGGACCACGTATGGATTGTCTGCAATAGTTGGCTCTGAGTCAAGGGGCTCCCCGAGTCCATATTTGTTAACTGCCATCACTCTGAAAATGTATTCATTTCCTTTGAGTAGTTTGGTCACCTTGAATTGGGTGCCCTTTAGGCCTGAAACCACACTGGTCCATGCCAGTCTGCTTGACTCACGCTTCTCAATCACATAGCCATCGATGTCTGCTCCACCGTCGTCCGCAGGTGCAGCCCACGAGAGGATGCAGTTGTCAGCTGTAATATTTGAGACTTCCAAAGGACCACCAGGGGGACCTGGCCTGTCCAGCACTTTAACATTGAAGACATGCTTGGCAAAGCCACCGACATTAGTGGCTGTCAAAACAAATTCTCCGCCGTCTGCCCTGAGTGAGTCTTTGTTAATGAGAGTGGTGTTGAGCTCAGCCATCTTCACCTGCAGCTTCATTGTGTTTTCAACATCTTTGCCTTCTTTGGTCCAGACCATGGATGGCGTAGGCTGGCCTGCAATATCAGCATCAAGCTTGAAGTTTTCTCCTGCCCTGAGCAGGACCACACTCTTGAACTTGGCGTCTACCATGATGCGTGGCTCCACAATGTCATCTTTGCAGGTGATAGGATCTGAGGGCTCGGACGGGTTGCTGACGGCGCCAAGGGAGTTTCTAGCAATGACACGGAACTCGTAGGCGGCGTCCTGAGTCAGTCCGCTCACAGTGAACGTAGTCTCCATGATGTTGGTAAAGTTGGCTCTTATCCAGCGCCCAGCGGGCAGGTCTCTCTTCTCAACTGTGTAGCCTGTGATCTTGAAGCCACCATCATATTCTGGCTTAGTCCATTCAATGGTGATGACATTCTTGCTGATGTGGATTGGCACAGGTTGACCTGGTGGGTCCACTGGATCCAGGGCAAGAACAGCCTCCGAAGCCTTGCTTGGTTTACCGATTCCAGCCATGTTCTCAGCTGAGACACGGAACTCATAGGCAGCTCCATCTTCCAATCCAGTTGTTTTGAAGATGTTTCCTTTGACAGTGGCCTTGCTGATCTTCATCCAGTGTATGCTGCTTCTCTCCTTCCTCTCAATGTGGTAGCCGATGACCTCGTTTCCTCCATCGGAGACTGGCTCATTCCAGCCAATGGTCATGCTGTCTTTTGTGAATGCAACAACCTTAGGAGTTCCGGGTGGTCCTGGAGCTCTGAAGGGATAAGCAGCCACCACTAGTTCTGAGTTTATGGGAGGTCCAGTGCCGTATCTGTTCTTAGCCTTCACCCTGAACTGGTATTCTGATCCAGTCTTTAAACGCGTGGCTTTGAATATGGTACGGATTATTGTGGATGATAACTCGACCCATGTGTTGCCTGTTGTTTCCCTTAGCTCAACAACGTAGTTGTTGATCGGTACACCTCCATCATTTTCAGGTGTGTCCCAAGCGATGACAGCGTAAGTACGAGATATCTCCACAATCCTGATTGGTCCCTTGGGAGCCCCGGGAACATCATGCACCTTGACGATGATGTTGTCTGTGGTTGTGCCCATAATATTCTTTCCTACCATGGAATAAGTTCCACTGTCTGCCCTGTTGCATTCTGTGATGCCAAGAATAGTTGTAACGGATGTATTTTCCACAGTGGTTCTCTGTGTCAGTTTCAGGGAGGCATTGTCCTTCATCCATGAAACAGTTGGTCTGGGACGTCCAATGACAGGGATCTCCACCTTGATGTCATCCCCTGCCTTGGCAATGACAATCTTCTGGCACACACCACGCAGGTCAAACTCAGGCAGGGTTGTCTGTTCCTTGATGACGATATGCTTGCTCAGGCATGGAGCGCTCCTTCCAGAGTGATTGACAGCCATGACTCGGAAGATGTATTCCTCATTTTCATTGAGGTTCTTTGCAACAAAGTCCATAGTCTTCACGGTTGTCACATGGGACCACTGGTCACCTCCCTTCTTCTGGGCTTCAAGGACATATCCAGTCACTCTGCTGCCACCGTCATGTTTGGGTTTGGTCCATGCCAGGCTGACAGCACTCTTAGTGATGTCGGTAGCAATAATGCTCTCTGGAGGACTAGGTGCCTGGGATGCACGAATAGGGTCCAAGGTTTCGATGTACTCACCGATACCATACTCATTCTCTGCATACACTCTGAAGTAGTACTCTGAGCCTTCGCTCAGCTCAGGGACCGTTACTGAGCAGCCTGGACAAGATTTAACACACATGGCATAGGCCTTGCGTGTTGATTCTCTCTTCTCAACAATGTAGTTGGTGATCTTTGAGCCGCCGTCGATGAGTGGCATTTCCCATTTCAGGCTTATGCTGTCCTTATCAATCTTCAGTGGTTTCAGGTTAATTGGAGCCCCAGGTGAATCCAGCACTCTCACGTTAACGGCAGCCGTCTTTGATCCAGCTGCGTTAGTAAGGGTCAGGTCATATTTGCCGGCGTCAATTCTTGAGCAGTCAGGGATGACAAGGAGAGTGTATGACTCTGTCGAGTCTATGGTGGCGCGAGGGATGGGACCCTCTTCTTTGGTCCAGGCGACTTCAGGCGCCGGACGACCCTTGATGGGCACAAACAGGCGGATGGATCCACCGGCTCTGACAACAAGGGTTCTCCTCAGCTCAACATCGAGCTCCAGGTCGGGTTCGGCTGCGCGCTCCAGGATCTCCACCAGCTCCTCAGTCTGTGCCGGCTCTCCTGCTCCAACACTGTTCACAGCACTGATTCTGAAGTGGTATTTTTCGCCAGCAACCAGGCCTGGAACCACAAACTCTGTGATCCTCAGGGGAGTGGCTGTGTCTTTGACCCACTCTTCCTCTCCATCTTTCTGGTGTTCAATCAAGTATCCTATGACTGGCATTCCACCGTCTTCCAGGGGTTTTCCCCAGTTCAGTGTGGCAGTAGTCTTGGTCGTGTCTGAAACTCTGGGGTTGATTGGAGGTCCAGGCACATCTGAGAAGAGAAATAGTGATCAGTTTTATATGTAGTGGATGAGAAAATATGGGAAACCAAAAAATCATGTAAAGATAATATTCCATTTAGAATTATATTTCCACAAATGCCTCGTGGGCTCATTTATTTTTGCAATAAACATGAAAAATTAATTGGCTTTAGATCTCAATATTGTAATCTTTTAAATTGAACACGTGATGGCGCCATTTCTCGAATGTTTTAGTTTAGAGAGCAAATATCGTGACCATGTCCTTATTTTAAATAAACAAATAAGAAGAGTAATGTTATAATGTACATTATACATGAATTATCTTGATCGTTGTAAAGATCCATTGGATCCAAATGTTTCATAGATACTCACAGGCTACCACTTTGGTGGTGACAGGCATAGATGGTTCACTCGCTTCTCCGTAGCCGGCTCTATTCTCAGCCAGCACGCGGAACTCATACTCCACACCTTCCGTTAGACCCTTCACTTCATACTGCAGCTCGGCAACGGCCTGCTTAGATGCCCGCATCCATCTGGCTAACTTCTTCTCCTTCTTCTCCACGCAGTAGCCAGTGATGTCACTTCCTCCGTCGTCTGCCGGTCGTCTCCACGTCACGGTGACGGAGTTTCCGGCAATGTTCTCAATCTCGGGTTTGGACGGAGGGCCAGGAGGACCTGCACGCACAATCGCAATATTCAGACCGGTCCGTTAAGTATTATTAGTCAAGAGGTCTAATCATACAAGACAGCTTAAATACACTGCCAAGTATTCATTTTAGCTTTGTAATAAAAAAACGTTTTCAGACAATCTCACATACCGTATCTGTCGACCATCTTGACCGGCTCAGAGTGAGACGGGTCTCCAGCACCATAGTGGTTGATGGCCGAGACTCTGAATATGTACTCGTTGCCCTGGATCAGCTTGTGGGCCACGTAGTGACAGTCCACCACCTGCTCCTCCAGGATGGTCCACATCAGACGGCTCGTCTCCCTCTTTTCCAAGGTGTAGTACTTGATGGGGGAGTTCCCATCCTCCGTGGGGGCAGTCCAGGTCAGGGTGACCTTCTCCGAGGAGATGCCGCTGGACTCAATGGGGCCGGGAGCCCCCGGTACGTCCAGGACCTTCACGGTGACAACCTCGTCTTTCACACCGAAGGGGTTGGTGGCGGAGATGGTGTACTCTCCAGAGTCCTTCCTGGAGGCGTATTTGATGGAGAGAGTGGAGGAGGAGGCGGTGGACTCAATCTGGCAGATGTCTGAGGGTTTGAAGAGCTTTCCGCCCCGGGACCATGCTGAGGTCGGCTGGGGTTTGCCCATAATGCTGGTGGCTGTGATGACAATGGTGTCACCTGCCCTGACAGTCAGACCCTCCTTGACTTGAGAATCAATGATGATAGTTGGTGACTCTGTTGAAATAATAAATAAAAAACAGTTGTATTGATCAAATTTAATTTGCTGTCACATAAATCATAATTATGTGGTGGCAGAACTACCATGATCAATGAATTACAATTTATAAAGTATTGTGTTTAATTTTATTTTTACCATATTCATCTCTGCAGATGAGAGTGTCAGTCTGTTCAGAGGGAGGGCTCAGAGCGCCTGCAGCGTTTTTGGCTCTGATCCTGAACTCAAACTTGCAACCCTCCTGCATGTCTTTCACAGTGTAGGCCGTGTCCACAACGTTCACGGTGTTGACCTTCATCCAGATCTTGGACGGCAGGTCACGTCTCTCCACGATATATCCAGTCAGCCTGTGTCCGCCGTCGGACTCCGGCTCGGTCCACTGCAGGGTCACGGTACTCCTGGTGATGCTCACCACCTCAGGCTTACCGGGAGGATCTGATAGGACAGGCAAATCGTAAGGATGTGGTTATTTCAAATTTTTTTTTTAAGTCCATAGTAATGACGTTGTTTATTTCATAAATGTATTTTAAACAAATGCAAAAAATAATTATATGAATGTACGTATCTAGATATATGTTGTATTGAATGTGGTTGTATGAGACTCACCGATTGGATCCAGAGCAACATGCGGCTCAGTTGGAGGGCTTGGTCGGCCTGTTCCAGCCAGGTTAACAGCCATGACTCTGAACTCATACTCCAGCCCCTCAGTGAAGCCTGTCACCTTGAACTCCTTCATCCTGATAGCGGCACCATTCGCCCTCTTCCACAGCATGCTGTTCCTCTCCTTGAACTCAACATGGTAACCTGGAACCATAAATTAATAATATGGTTATAGGTGAATTCATACATGAAATATGTATTTGAATTTTCATCATATGTATGGTGTACATGGTCAATGCATATGTAATAGATTTTATTTCTGGGCGCCTTTCAGGACAGAAATAGAAACATATATGCAAATAAGGATACAAATGTTGAAAGCTGAAATAACCTTACGAAAGACTTTGCTATTAGAACAATAAACCGTTGTATGTGGTGATAGTAAGTACCAGTGATGGGAGAACCGCCTGTCTTGCGTGGGTCATTCCAGGCCAGATACGCTGAGTCATGGCGCATGCTCATGATCTGAGGTGGAGGAGGAGCATCGGGCACATCTAAAGGACAAAACAACAACATCCGGGTCAAGTCACTATGACCAGGAACTGCTTCATCATGGTTAACCAATATCACTTAATGCAACCCATTATCTAAATGAATATAACAAACCTAATAGACTTAATTACATTTGAGGAATTAAGAATAGAATAAAAACGTTTTTAAAATAAAATGATCAATTTAAAGAATTTATAAAGCCCTTACTAAATGGATGCTTGGCAACCACAGCTTCAGACTTGAGTCCCTCTCCGATGCCGTACTTGTTCTCAGCGCAAACTCTGAAGATGTACTCTGTCCCCTCGTGGAGTCCTGTCACTCTGAAGGAGGTGTCCTCCACAGAGGTGGAGACGGAGACCCACATGTTGGTGACGGAGTCTCTCTTCTCCAGGATGTAGTTGGTGATCTCCGACCCTCCGTCGTCCTTGGGAGCGCCCCACTTCAAGGTAGCTCCATCCGCGGTCACCTCTTTAAACTTGATGGACTGCGTGGGGACACCTGGTTTGCCCACCACCCTGATGAAGATAGTGGACTCCCTGCTGCCTGCGCTGTTCCTCAAGGTGATGGTGTACTTGGAGGCGTCGCTCCTCTGGCAGTCCCGGATCAGCAGTGTGGTGTTGACGGCCGATGACTCGGCACACACCCTGCCGGTGTCAGTCAGGTCCTCGTCCTCGCCCTTTTTCCAGGTAACCTTGGGAACAGGCTTGCCAAGGATGGGAATCTTCAGGCGGACTGTTGTTCCTTCCTTTGCAATGTAGCACATGTTTGGAAGCTGGCGCAAGTCTGCACTAGGAAGAACTGTAGAGGAGAAGAGACAGGGATTAAAACAGACATTGGTATTTTGTGTGTACATTTTAACATGAAATTATTTATTTAATACAGTATCATTAATATAATATTGTTGCTGCATTAACAGTTCCAGTCATCCACAGCAGTGAATGTGCAGCCACTGTAGTGAAGGCCTGACTGTATGTGGTGGCAGCTGCCACGAATTGTTTGCCACACGCTTTCCCCCTTGTGTTACCATGGAAACGGCACACAAGGTCAACTGGTGTGGAGGTTAAAATATAAATGTTCTACATATAAACACACACATACATATGTATATATACAGTGGGGCAAAAAAGTATTTAGTCAGCCACCAATTGTGCAAGTTCTCCCACTTAAAAGATGAGAGAGGTCTCCAATTTTCATCAGAGGTATACCTCAACTATGAGAGACAAAATGAGAAAAAAAAAAAAATCCAGAAAATCACATTGTCTGATTTTTAAAGAATTTATTTGCAAATTATGGTGGAAAATAAGTATTTGGTCAATAACAAAAGTCCATCTCAATACTTTGTTATATACCCTTTGTTGGCAACGACAGAGGTCAAACGTTTTCTGTAAGTCTTCACAAGGTTTTCACACACTGTTGCTAGTATTTTGGCTCATTCCTCCATGCAGATCTCCTCTAGAGCAGTGATGTTTTGGGACTGTCGCTGGGCAACACGGACTTTCAACTCCCTCCAAAGATTTTCTATTGGGTTGATATCTGGAGACTGGCTAGGCCACTCCAGGACCTTGAAATGCTTCTTACAAAGCCACTCCTTTGTTGCCCGGGCGGTGTGTTTGGGATCATTGTCATGCTGAAAGACCCAGCCACGTTTCATCTTCAATGCCCTTGCTGATGGAAGGACGTTTTCACTCAAAATCTCACGATACATGGGCCCATTCATTCTTTCCTTTACATGCATCAGTCGTCCTGGTCCCTTTGCAGAAAAACAGCCCCAAAGCATGATGTTTCCACCCCCATGCTTCACAGTAGGTATGGTGTTCTTTGGCTGCAACTCAGCATTCTTTCTCTTCCAAACACGATGAGTTGAGTTTTTACCAAAAAGTTCTATTTTGGTTTCATCTGACCATTTGACATTCTCCCAATCCTCTTCTGGATCATCCAAATGCTCTCTAGCAAACTTCAGACGGGCCTGGACATGTACTGGGTTAAGCAGGGGGACACATCTGGCACTGCAGGATTTGAGTCCCTGCCAGCGTAGTGTGTTACTGATGGTAGCCTTTGTTACTTTGGTCCCAGCTCTGCAGGTCATTCACTAGGTCCCCCCGTGTGGTTCTGGGATTTTTGCTCACCGTTCTCGTGATCATTTTGACCCCACGGGGTGAGATCTTGCGTGGAGCCCCAGATCGAGGGAGATTATCCGTGGTCTTGTATGTCTTCCATTTTCTAATAATTGCTCCCACACTTGATTTCTTCACACCAAGCTGCTTACCTATTGCAGATTCAGTCTTCCCAGTCTGGTGCAGGTCTACAATTATGTTTCTGGTGTCCTTTTGACAGCTCTTTGGTCTTGGCCATAGTGGAGTTTGGAGTCTGACTGTTTGAGGTTGTGGACAGGTGTCTTTTATACTGATAACAAGTTCAAACAGGTGCCATTAATACAGGTAACAAGTGGAGGACAGAGGAGCCTCTTAAAGAAGAAGTTACAGGTCTGTGAGAGCCAGAAATCTTGCTTGTTTGTAGGTGACCAAATACTTATTTTACCGAGGAATTTACCAATTAATTCATTAAAAATCCTACAATGTGATTTTCTGGATTTTTTTTCTCATTTTGTCTGTCATAGTTGAAGTGTACCTATGATGAAAATTACAGGCCTCTCTCATCTTTTTAAGTGGGAGAACTTGCACAATTGGTGGCTGACTAAATACTTTTTTGCCCCACTGTATATATATATATATATATATATAAATATGTCAGGAGAATAGTTGCTTACTGATAACGTCCTTGGCAACCACGCTGAGCTCCTTTAGCGCCCCGTCTCCCGACTCGTTCACAGCCTTGACTCTGTACTGGTACTCCTGGCCCTCAGTCAGGTCTTTGGCGCTGTACTGCATGTTCTTGGAGCTCATCAGCACCTTCCAGTTGTCGTCTCCGTTCATCACCTCGAGCACGTAGCAAATGATGCGGCTGCCACCATCCGTGAGGGGCTTCTTCCATCCCAGGGTGCACGAGTCCTTGGTGACCAGGATGGTCTTGAAGTCCATAACGGGCCCAGGTTCCTCTGTAGAAGAATCAAAGCATTAGTTCATTCTATTTATGATAGCAAAACAGCATCAAAACCACGCGATAGTTATCTTTGAATATGTTTAAATGTATATATTTTATTAACCATTAAAATATTTAATTTTAATGACATTCCATAAGGTATGTGGGAGACTCACCGGAAGCTCTGACCGAGTCGACGGTTTCACATGCCTCACCAACACCGATCTCACTGACAGCCGAGACCCTGAAGCAGTAGGACCTGCCAGCCTCCAGGTCAGGGACCTTGAAGGACGTTTTCAGACAGGCGGGTGCTACCACAGACCAAGCCTTTCTCTCAGCATCACGTTTCTCTACAATGTAGCTGGTCACTTCACTTCCACCGTCGATCAGAGGAGCGTCCCAGAGGAGGGATGCACTGTCTTTTGTAGTTTCCTTAATCATCAGGTTAGCTGGGGGACCTGGGGTATCTGGTATAGGGAAACAAACAAATTACATTGGCATGACGGTTTTATAAAGATTAATATGAACTAAACAATATTAGTATTAACAATTCATGATAATTATTCATTATAATTCATATTTAAAAAATAATAAATTGTTTTATACTGGGTTCTGTTCTTACCGAGGACCTTGACAACGATGGTGTACATCTTCATGCCACAGGGACTCTCCAGACTCATGATGTATTTGCCGCCGTCGTATCTGTTCGCACTCTCCACAATCACGGTGGTGTCTGTGTCCGTGGACTTGATAACGATGCCTTGTCTGTCTTTGATGTTGGCGCTCATTTTGGCCCAGACCACTTTGGGGATGGGACGACCCCTGATTGTGGCGTGGAGTTTCATTTGTTGTCCAGCGCGAAGCTCCAGGACATCTTTAAGGTCAGCGTCCAAATCAGCCTCAGGGGAAACTACAAAAAAAGGTTGTTTTTAATAAATATATATTGTTCCCTGATCCATTACACTAGCAAGTATTTCTAATAGAATATAACTCAGCAATGCTACTTTTACGATTTAGAAAATAGAAACATTTCCAAAATTATATATTTTTAGTTTTTGTAAACTTGGTGTAAAATATATAGAATATAAAATAAAAAATGTATACATACTGAAAACATCTTTGGCAACATGCTTGTCCGGCACTTCACAAGGCTCGCTGAAGCCGACCTTGTTCACAGCAGTGATCCTGAACTGATATTCTGACTTATCGATGAGGTTCTGAACCACGTAGCTGGTTTCCTGCAAGTTCTTGGGAACGTTGCACCGGATCCAGTCTTTCCCGTCGGTCCTCTTGTTCTCCACCAGGTAGCCCAGGATGGGGCTGCCGCCGTCACTGGCCGGTTTGGTCCAGGTCAAGCTGATGGTGCCGCTGGTGATATCGACAACACTGGGGGAGACGGGTGGTCCGGGAACAACTAGAGGAAGAATACACAATGAGTGTTTACCTCAGGCTGCGTAAATAAAGAAACGACTTTAATCATATTTGTTTGATATATTTATATGTAAATGGGTGCTCAATACTCACAGATGGGATCGATTGCCGCAGTAGCAGCAGATGGATCGCTAGGTTTGCCCAGGCCAGCCAGGTTGAGGGCGATGACTCGGTACTCGTACTCGACTCCCTCGGTAAGGCCTGCGACCTCCAGCAGTCTCTCCACCATGGGCTTCCTGTTCAGCTTGGTCCAGTTCATATCTTTGGACTCCTTCTTCTCGATCATGTAGCCCAAGATGGTGGACTTGCCGTCGTCAGCAGGCTCCTTCCAGCTCACCGTCATGTGGTCTTTGGTGACGTTAGTGATCACTGGAGCCTCGCAAGGTCCGGGAAGGGCTGGAAAATTAGATTTAATTAAGCAGATATGAAAGAGAATGTTAATGATTTCACAGGATGTAGTATACAGCTTATTATAACAAATATGAAATAAATGATATTATATTGAACTATTTATAATATATGGCTAAAATTAAATGAAGAAGACATAGTTTAAGGGGACTCACTAAATGGATTCTTGGCGAAAACAGGGTTGGTGATGATGGCCTCCCCGACTCCGAAGTTGTTCTCACCACGGATACGGAACTGGTACTCACGACCTTCGATGAGCTTCTCCACGTTGAGCTCGGTGACATCTTTGACCTTGGCCGACACCTGGGCCCACTCCGCTCTGCTGGTCTCACGCTTGTCCACAATGTAGTTGGTGATTACTGACCCACCGTCGTTAGTAGGGGGCTCCCAGGTGACCTTGATGCTGTTGGCAAGCACCTCGCCGTAGGAAGATGAAGCAGGAGGACCAGGAGCATCTGAAGGAGAGACAATGGTTGTGTTTTTTTATCAAATGGTGGTGTTGCATGATCAGGGGATCTCAGATATCCCATACACTTAATGTGACTGAAAGTTTTAGAATCTTACCCAGAACCTTCACTACAATTTCCCCAGTCTGCGATCCGCTGGCGTTTTGTGCCACGATACTGTAAGTTGCTGTGTGTTCCTTGGTGACCGCAGCAAACTCGAGTTGGAAAAGGTTTCTCTTCTGGGTCAACGTTTGACCCTCGCCGGACTTCAGAGAGTCATACTTCTTCTTCCACGTAACCTTGGGCATGGGCTTGCCAAACACCTCTGCTTCCAGAGTGACGGTGCTGCCCGCCCTCACTGTCACGCCTTTCTGCATTCGCGCCCCAAGCTCAACTCTAGGTGGCACTGGAGAAGAAACAAATGTTGCATTTTTTATTACGTTTTACATTTTAAGCACTTCCTATTCATTGGAACAATTAAAAATATGTACATATTTTTCAAACATTCAAAATGTTATCAAAATAGTTTACATATACACAGAATAGGAATTGGTTATCACAAAATGGCCCTATTGTTTGCATGAGTCACACATTAATGATAGTTTATCATTTGAATGCCATTTAACTATTTCAAATAAGCCGTATTAAAAAAAAACTTTGGGAAAATGTTATGTCAAACATGGCAAAGGGCAACGTATAAAGCAAAGTATTAATTTTTATTACCATTCTCAGCAGAGACCAGGAGTGCGTCGGTGGCGTCGGACGGTTTGCTGATGTTGACGACTGTCTTTGCGATGACTCTGAACTGGTACTCCATGTCTGACTCCAGGCCCGTGACGGTGTACTCCTCCCTGGGTACGTTCTGGCTGCTGGTGTTACAGCGAACCCACTGGTCCCCGGGCAGCTTCAGAGCCTCCACGTAGTAACCAATGATCTTACTGCCTCCATCATTCTTGGGCCTGGTCCAGGCCAGAGTGACGGAGTTCTTTGTGACGTCCATAATGTCGGGTTTGCCTGGTGTGTCTGTGAAAAGAGAAGAAAACAAACACACAATGTGTTTTAATTATGTTAATTGATACACGATTTGCATTATTCTACCATCAAGTAATCATGTAATAGGTTTACATACCAACAGGGGTTCTGGCTGTGATAAAGTCAGTCTTCTTGCTTGGCTTGCCTTGACCGGCACGGTTGATAGCGGACACCCTGAAGGTGTACTCCAAGCCTTCTATGAGACCGGCGCAAGGATACTCAGTGGTGCGAACGACCGAATCGTTGGCTTTGACCCACAGGAGGCTGTTCCTCTCTTTGCGCTCGATATAGAAACCGGTGATGGGGCTTCCTCCATCACTCTCCGGACGGTCCCAGGCCACAAACATACAGTCCTTGTTGGTCTTGTTGATGCAGCAGTTAAGAGGCTCACCAGGCAAGTCTAGTTTAAAATACAAACCAGTCAGTCACAAAGGTACACAATTACTCGGTTTTTAAAATAAATATAAGAAGTTTTAAAACAACTTTAATATGTATGTGAACCTACTGAAGGGGAACTTGGCCACCATCCTGTCGGAGGTGATAGGGTCGGAGATTCCGTAGCGGTTCTCGGCTCGGGCGCGGAAAACGTACTCCTTTCCGGGGACCAGCTTTCCGAGCCTGCAGCCGGTCTTACCGCAGGAGGACAGAGCGTTCACCCAGTCTCCTCGGCTCACGTCACACTTCTCCACCACGTAGTTTGTGATGGGGGAACCACCATCCTCCAGGGGCTTGTTCCAGGACAGACTGCAGGCGTCAGCGTCGATGTCACTGATCTCAAATGGACCCTCGGGAGGCCCAGGGATATCTAACGCGCACACACTTGTTATAACCATTGAGTGATTTTACATACATAGTACATTCAAAAGATGAATTTGCATATACGCCACACCTATGATAAAAATGACAGGGAATACTATTTAATAAGCTAAAACATAAACAGGGAATAATAGGTTGAAACTAAACAAAACAAAAAAGGTATCGATTTTAAAAGTTAACTATACTTATGACCACCAGTGCTTAAAATGTCTTTCAAAAAGTGGATGTATCAAAATGCAAACCTTTAATGACGATTTTCAAAGACTGGTCCACCTTGGCACAGCTGTTCTCCGCTGTGAGGCTGTATTCTCCACTGTCCATCCTGGAAACGTCTTTGATTATGAGAACGCAGAGATTGGCTGATTTGTGCACAGCCAGACGGCTGGAAGAAACCACAGCCTCTGTTCCACGCATCCAGCTGCAAGCCGGCACCGGCTTCCCTGAGACCAGAGCCTCCACTCTGAGTTTGGCTCCTGCTCTGGCAGATACAAGCTCTGGCATGATGATCTTAGGCTCCACTATAAAGAAAATGGAGGAGTTAAAACAATAATATTAATTTAATTTCGCTATACAACATTTTGTTATATAATTATTTTATGCATAAATCTCCATAAGAATAGCTTACACATTTGTTCCTTGATTTCAAATGCCTCCCGTGTTTCGGTGAACGAACTGCATCCCATCACGTTTTTAGCTGCCACTCTGAACTTGTATCTTTTGCCTTCCTTCAGTCCACTGACAGCGATACTCAAGCCCTTCACTGTGGTGTAAGAGTTCCAGATCTCCTCCTTCTCCTCCTCTTCTTCTGCCTCTTCTTCCACAACCGGTTCTGGTTCTGGAGCTGGTGCTGGAGGCTGCTCCTCGCCCTCCACTGGCTCTGTGGCCTCCACTGGTGCTGGAGGCTCCTTGGGAGGTTTGACCTCGATGTACTCAATTACGTAGCCGTCGATCTTAGCCCCTCCGTCTCTCTCGGGCTTCACCCATCCCACGGTTGCACTGTTCTTGGTGATCTCCAGAAGGTCAATCTTCTGCGGTGGGTCAGGCTTACCTGGGGAGGAATGAAAAGCGCACATGTGAATTACATGTATGTTATATGTTTCCTTCATGTTCCCTTCCATTGATGTTTTTTTCTGCCATACTTACTGACTGGATCCGATGCCAGGTAGGAAGTAGGGGAGACTTTGGGCACTCCGGGGCCATACTCATTCACAGCCGTGACCCGGAAGTAGTACTCTGTGCCTGGGACCAGGTTGCTGACCTTCAGGGCAGCCTTCTCTTTGTCCACGTCAGACTTTACCATAGCCCATGTCTTACGGTCTATCGCACGCTTCTCAACGATGTAGTGAGTGATCTCACTGCCGCCGTTGTTCTCGGGGGCAGACCAGGCCAGCTTGGCGGAAACCATGGTGATGTCGGAGGCTTCGATACCCACAACAGGTCCGGGGGTATCTGTTGAAGAAATAAAAAAATAAAATAAAATACGTCTTTAAGTAAATACCATTGTATTGAGCTAGTTTCCACTGTAAAATGATTTAATGAAGTCACAATTCTTACCAAGTACTTTGACATTGACAAACACAGCCTTCTCTCCAGCGGGGCTCGACAGTGTCAGGGAGTATTTTCCTGAGTCGTCGCGTGTGCTGTCCGGGATGACCATGAAGGTCATGGTGTCGATAATGTCGACCTTGGCTTTCCTGACCACGTTGTCGATGCCCATCCTCCTCCAGGTCACCTTGGGTGGGGGTCTACCTCTGATGGTCGCACACAGACGGATGGGGCAGCCTGCTCTGACGGTCAGGCCGTCCTTCAGGTTGGCATCCAAGTCAAGCTCAGGTGCCTCTGTTGGTGGGAAGAACCATTCATAGGTTAGTTTGGCTTTCATTAAATGCAGTATATTTATTTTGAGCAGCAGAGTACAACAAATATTAATATAATAGGAACATAAACAGTAATATAATCTAAGCTATACAGACTTCTTATAACATTTCTAGATTCCTCTTTAATACATACAGTACTGTGCAAATGTTTCAGGCAGGTGTGAAGTCTTTAAAGTTAGAAAAAAGAAAAAAAGAAAAATATAAATGTTAATTCTTTCTTTTTTTATCAATTTACAAAATACAAAGTGAGGGAGAAGCAAATCTGTATCAAATTAACATTTGGTGTGACCGCCTTTCGCCTTCAAAACAGCGTCCCCTGCCTAAAACCTGTGCACAGTACTGTACATAAATAAAATAATTTAACTATGTAATGGGAATGTTAGATCAATCATGAGGAAAAATGTAATTCCCTCACCAAAGATTTCCTTGGGCTTGACGGCTCCCTCCAGGTCTGTAGGCACACTCATGCCGACCTGGTTCTGTGCAGACACTCTGAACTCGTAGTCCAGCTGTTCGTCTAGGTGGCACACGGTGAACTCACACACCACCAGCTGGGCTGCCACGTTGCACCTTTTCCATGCATCGTCTCCCTTCTTAGCGGATCCCTGGATCCTCGTCTCCACTACGTATCCAATGAGAGGGACTCCACCGTCGGACACAGGCTTGGTCCAGCTAAGGCTGATGCTGGTCTTGGTGCTGTCGGCCACCTTTAGGTTTGTGACAGGAGCAGGGGGTTCTGAAAAGACAAGATGAAACAATGCTTGTTAACCCAATGGACATGGCCACTGTAGAATAATATTGGATGGTACAAACAATTTTAGCAAGATTATATCTATTGACTGTGACAATGTTATGTCAAAGATGTTTGACATCTTTAGTTACATACCGACTGTGACAATGTTATGTCAAAGATGTTTGACATCTTTAGTTACATACCGACTGTATCCTTGGCTATGATGGCTCTTGAGGGTTTGCTCGGCTGGCCCACTCCGATCTCGTTGACGGCCTTGACTCGGTACTGATACTCATGGAGAGGCAGCAGGCCAGTGACGGTCAGTCTCTCCCCGGGAATGGGGTCCTTGTTGACGGGCGTCCACCTCACAGCGTGTTCCTCCTTCTTCTCCAGAAGGTAGCCACTGATAGGCTTGCCTCCGTCTTTTGCCGGAGCGGACCATATCACCGCCATCTCATGCTTTGCGACCTTTGTGACCTCTGGAGAGTCGGGGGCTCCGGGTACACTGAACTGTGTTCCGGCTAGGACAGACTCACTCTGGACTGCAGGGCCGGCGCCCATCTTGTTCTCAGCACGTACTCTGAATATATATTCGTTACCCTCGATGAGGCGGGTGACCTTAGCAGAATTAGTGATAACGGCATTAGAATGGACGGACCACACCTCTCTCTTGGTCTCACATTTCTCAATGATGTAGTTGTAGATATCACAGCCACCATTGTCCTCTGGGATTTCCCAGGCCAGGTTACAACGGTCCACTGTGATCCCAGACACCTTTAGGTCCCTGATGGGTCCTGGTCTGTCCAGCACGTTCACTTTAGCGTGAGCAGAGCAGCTTCCCGCATTGTTGGTAGCAGTGATAACATACTTTCCACTGTCAGTACGCCTGGCGCCGGTCACAAGGAGCTTAGAGAACTCAACACCGGACTCAAGTTGGAGCCTTGGGCTCCTCTTAATCTCTTCTGTGTCGTCATCCTTGGTCCACTTCACATCAGGTGTGGGCTTGCCCTTGACAATAGCCTCAATCGGAATGGAGTCACCGGCCTTGACCACCAGGGTTCCATCCAGATTGATTTTATTCTCTGGCTCAATGAGCTGCTCTTTGACGAGCACCTCGGGAGTGGTCACCCAGTTGCTCTCTCCTCCCTCGTTTTTGGTCTGCACTCTGAACTGGTAGATCTGGCCCTCGATACACCTGTCGGCCATGAAGTAGGTCTCCTTAATGGCGCCCTTGTGCAGTCTCTCCCAGTCTTCTGCCTCCTGGGGCTTCTTCTCAACATGGTAACCTAGGTTACGGCTGCCGCCGTCGTAGTCCGGCTTCTTCCATTTCAGGTAGCAGAAGGTCTTGCCAATTTCACTGATTTGGAGGTCGATGGGATCGCCAGGCTTCTCAATAGGATCGACAGCCAGGACTGGTGTTTTGGTCTCCACAGCTGGACCGGCACCGATCTTGTTCTCAGCGCTAACGCGGAAGAAGTATTCACAGTTCTCTGTGAGCGGTGCCTTCATCTGGCGCTTGGTGCAGTCGTTAGACACCAGAGTCCAGTTCCTCTGGCTGGGCTGACGGCACTCGATGATGTACTGTGTGATCTCGGTGCCGCCATTGTCCTCCGGGTTTTCCCAGGACACCACGCAAGAGTTCTTAGTCACATAGGTGGTCTTAATGTTCTGACAAGGCCCGGGAGTGTCGAGCACATTCACGATGATAGTGGCCGTCGCCTGGCCACTGCTATTCTTAGCCACGATGGCATATTTACCGTAGTCTTCCCTGACGGCGTCGTTGATCACCAACTCAACCAGAGGGAAGTTATTGTTCATGTCTGTGCGTCTGTCTCTTCCCAGTGCTCTGGCATCCTTGGTCCATGTGATCTCAGGGTCGGGTCTACCTTTGACCCTGGTGACCAGGTTGATGCTCTGTCCAGCTCTGATGGTCAAGAGGTCGCGGCATGCAACGTCCACCACCACCACTGGCGGCACCAGAATGTCCTTGGCCAGCACTGATTCCTGCAGGTCTTTGGGGTCACTTTCTCCTATCTTATTAGTGGCTTTGATACGCATCTTGTATTCCATTCCCTCAATAAGACCTGGCACCCTGTATGCACAGCTGGGGATCAGCTCCTTGTTGATTCTATCCCATTGAGCACTAGTAGATTTCTGCACTTCAACAATGTAGCCCAGGATAGGGCTGCCTCCATCTCTGGTAGGCTTGGTCCACACCAGGTCAGCGTAGGACTTGCTCCAGTCCTTCAGCTTAGGCATGCCTGGGGGTCCAGGCCTAGTGATGGCCCGGGTAGCCTTGACGGGGTCAGACACTGGGGATGGTGCGCTAATGCCAGCAATGTTCTCAGCAAACACCCTGAACTCATAGCTGTTGCCTTCAAACAGACCCGACACTCTGTATCTCAGATCCAGCACGGGGGTCTTGTTGACACGGATCCATTTACCCGTCATCTCCCTACGCTCTATCACGTAGCCGCTGATGGGGGATCCCCCATCCACCTCTGGCAGGGTCCACTCCACAGTCACAGCGTTCTCCGTGATGTCCGAGCACAGAGGCAAGCCTGGCGGGCCAGGAGGGTCGAACATGTGCTTGGCGATGGTGGGTGGACTCTCGAGCCCAGCTCCGAGGCCAATCTTGTTCTCCGCGCGGACTCGCACAACGTACTCACGCCCCTTCTCCAGTCGGGGGACTTTGGCCGTGGTGCTGGAACCTCCGGAGCTGACCACAGACCAGGGCTCCCAGGGCTTCTTCACGTCCTTCTTCTCCACCACGTAGTTCATGAGGGGCGTGCCGCCGTCGTCCTTAGGAGGCCTCCACTGGATGACCATCTGGTCCGGGGTGACCTCCAGGATGTTGACGGGGCCGATGGGAGCGCTGGGTACATCCAGCACGGTGACGTGTAGAGCCACTGACTTGGAGCCTGCAGGGTTGGCCACGGTGAGGATGTACTCCCCTGTGTCTCCCCTCACACAGGCTGGGATGCTGAGGACGGTGGCGGTGCCCTCTGTGTCTATCTTAAACCGGCCTTCCGACGCTATCTCCTTTCCGTCGCTCATCCACTTGGCAGTGGGAGTCGGGATGCCCTTCATTGTAGCAGGGAGCACGATTGTGCCACCAGCTTTAATGATCAGACCCTCGATGAGCTTCACGTCAACTTCGATCGTGGGAGCCACTGTGAAGACAAGGACAATTAGGTGTTATTTTTATTTGACTTAAGATTTTTTTTTCTTTTACATTGTGTGTTTAGTGGAGTAATCAATCTTACGTAGTTTCTCCTGGCAGGTGACCGGAACACTGGTGTCAGGCCGGCTGATGCCAATGGCGTTCTGGGATTTGACCCTGAACCTGTAGGTCTTGCCCTCCTCCAGTCCAGTCACGTGGCTGTGGTTGTTGCTGACAGTTTTGAAGGGGACCCAGTCAGTCTGGCCTTCTTCCTGGTGCTCGACAATGAAACCTGTGATTTCACTTCCACCTGTGCGGTCAGGCCACTCCCACTCCAGCCACACCTCTGTCTTGTCGGCATCGACGTGATGCAGATTTTTAGGTGGGCCAGGTGGATCTGAAGGGTGAAGACATTACAGCAATACATAAAATATGAAATAGTGTATTGGTGCATACTGAAACACAAAACAAACCTGTGTACATGCTTAATTTCTAAATACTCTCCAAATATATGTAACAATCCCATCTGGAAACTATCCGTATCTGTTTGCAGATGTTTCTGAAACAAAATATTGTAATTGGCCAAACCCCCCATTGCTCACATAGTGGATCGACAGCCTTGATTGGCTGTTTGGTCTCGACATAGGCGCTCTTGCCGAACTGGTTCTCAGCGGCCACGCGGAACAGGTACTGGATGCCTTCCATCAGGTAGAGGGCCATCAGGCTGCACTTCTTATTGGAGGGGGCCACTGGGACCCACTTCTCAGCCGCCACATCCTTCTTCTCCACCACGTAGTGGGAGATAACGGCGCCACCATCATCCTCGGGTTTCTTCCAGGTGAGGTAAGCTGACCCGCTAGTCACCTCGGAAATAGTCAGGTCTCTGGGAGGGGTAGGCTTGTCTAAAAACACATCATTATTTACTCATTAGAGTTTGGTTAGGTCTCCTTGAAGCTTAGGCTTGTCAAAAACACAGAACTATTTATCCATTCGTGTGTATTTATTTACAATCTGTATCATTGCCTTTTTTAATTAGCTGGTTTATAAAAATAAAAAAAACATACTCAAGACAAGCACAGCAACGGTTGCCGTCTTCTTTCCAGCAGCGTTCTCCACAGTGATGGTGTAGTTGCCAGAGTCGAGACGAACACATTTAGGAAGGAACAGCTTGCTGCCCGTGGCAGTGACGGCGATGGTGGCGTGAGCTGGTGGGTCCGCGTCGTTCTTCTTCCAGGTCACCGTTGGGGGCGGCATGCCCTTGATGACGGCGCTCAGAGTGATGTCTGTGCCCACCATGGCCAGGTGGTCACGTGACATGTTGGCGTCCAACAGCAGCTCTGGCTCCTCTGCAGTCATGGAAACGCAGAAAATAATTCACCATTAGTACAGTACATAGTAGTATTTTGTTTAATTAAATGTAATTGAATACGTTATTATTAGTACACATTTGATTTACTTAAAGGTACATATATACAGTATCCTACATAATCTAAAATGCCGAGCACAGCTATGGCTTTTTACCAAGTCTGTCGTGCACTTTGACGATCTGTTTAACCGGGGCAGGTTCAGAGTTCCCGGCTGCGTTGACAGTGAACACTCTGATCTCGTACTCCGCTCCGTCCTGCAGACCCGTGATGACGTAGTTGGTGTCTGGGCAGGACTCAGGGGTCTCGTTGGCTTTAACCCACTCGATGGCGCCGGGCTTCCTGTACTCCACCAGGTAGCCGAAGATACGTCCCTTGCCGTCGTGACGAGGCAGCTGCCACTTCAGGCTGACCGTGTCCTTGGTCTTGTCGATGACTCCAGGTAACACAGGAGGGCTTGGAGGAACTGGGTGGGGATAGAAACATTACCTGTTAACTGTGTCTATTTAGGCTTAGAGGCATCAAACTCCCTTTTAGGCTTACTGGTATCATGTAACTGGGTAAATATAGGCTTAGCTCATGTCTTTAAAAATTTTAAATGATAAAAAATTAAATAATTACACACTCACCAATTGGATCTTTAGCGAGAATCTTAGGCGATGGTGGACTTGGGTCACCAGTGCCGATCTCATTCTCGGCCATCACCCTGAACTCGTACTCGCAGCCCTCGATGAGGTCCTGCACTCTGAACTGGGTGGCTGGGTAGAGGGGCTCCCTGGTGCAACGGGACCATCTCTTAGCTGTGGGCTCCTTCTTCTCCAGAACGTAGTTAGTGATGGGCTTGCCTCCGTCACGCGGTCTGTTCCACAGCACCAGGCAGTTGGTAGCATACACCTCCCTGATGACAGGCACCTCAGGGGCCTCTGGCACTCCTGTAGGGGGGAGAGTTGAGAGAGGTACCCAATTAGAAAAAAAGGCGTTTGAAAAGAAAAATCCCAATAAACCTATGTGTATGAGAAATATAACAGACAGAAACATGTCACGTGAAAGAAATAGAAATGTTGTTTTCTCCAAAGGGAATTGAGTGTGTATGCAGACTAGTGAGTGTGCTAGACTAAGTGTGGATATGAGAGTACGCACTGAAGAGATCCTTAGCCTTCATCTCCTCTGAATCCAGGGGGTCGCTGATGCCGTACATGTTCTCAGCACAGATCCTCATGATGTACTCCTTTCCTTCAACCAGCTTGGGGATCTAGACAATAATAATAATTTGTAGATTTTCTCAAAGTGATTTAACAACAGTAAAAAAAAAATCATGAAATAAACAATATATATAGACGACAAAAACGTATCATATTATGTCAAATTTAATACAATTATAAAATGTTTTTTTTATAAATTTTTATTGTTTTTACACAATATTCTAAGCTTAAATGCTTTTGGCGATAAACTAACCTTGCAGGTTGTCTTGGTTGAAGCAGAGGTCACTGTGGTCCATGCGTCTCTGTTGGTGTCTCTCTTCTCGATGATGTAGTTAGAAACAGCCACTCCACCACTGTCCAGAGGGGGCTTCCAAGAGATCACCATGAACTCCCTGTGGACTTCATCAAACACCACGGGGCCCACGGGAGGTGTGGGGCGGTCTGTTGGGGGTTCAGATCACAGAAAGGTTTAGGGGTTTAGAGAGGAGCGTACACAGAGGGGTTGAAATGGTAACCAACAAGACAAAAGTTAGAGAGACAGAGTGTTGTCTAGAGTAATAGAAATGCAAAGGATTGTTTGTGACTTAATACGATATTATGTAAGAATTCAAAACCTGCTTTCAGAGTTTGGGGAGTGTGTGCTTACGTACCGACTACTGTTACGTTACAGACACCCTTCCTGGATCCAGTGCTGTTCTCCACCAGCACCACGTATCTGCCGCTGTGCTGGCGCTGAGCCTTCATCAGACCCAGGGTCATGGTGTTCAGGGTGTTCTTAAACCTGATATGGGCGTCAGCCTTCAGCTCTTCCTCGTCTCTGAACCAGACGATGGAAGGAGGAGGCTTGCCAGTGTAGCGACCCACCATGGCAAAGCTCTCGCCCACACGGACGACGATCTTATCACGGAAGTCCAGTTCAATGGTAGGGGGCTCTGAAAGTTACAATAATAATTGAATATGCCATCTTTAACAGCGGTTTTGAAACGGTTTTAAAAAGTCTGCATGAATTCATTTTTAAACTGTTAAATCAGCCGTTACTCACCCAGTTCGTCTTTGCAGGTGATGGGCTTGGTGCTGAAGGAAGGCTTGCTGGGTCCGATCTCGTTGACGGCGCTGACCCTGAACTCGAAGGTGTCTCCCTCCCTGAGGCCGTCGTAGGTGAACCTCCTCTCCATCAGCTTCTCCTTGGTCAGACGACTCCACTTGTCCTTGCCGATCATGCGGGCCTCCAGGATGTAGCTGGTCACCTCGGCACCGCCGTCGAACTTGGGTGGTTTCCACGTGACGCTGATGTAGTCCTTGGTGATGGTCGTCACTTCGATCTCCTCAGGGCGCTCAGGCACAGCTGTGGAGTACAAGGGTAGGATCGTTTCAATATCTGTGCCTTTCTAATTAATTAATTAATTAATTAGATCGTGTCTGTACCCTCTTTAAATAGATGCAGGTTTCATAAAATTGCTTTATCACAATCACTGAAATAAAATAAATCCGTGGTTAATCATGGAAGCAAACTAGCTATTTATTTGTGTTTGCCCAAACAATAAGAAACAGTCCTCCGAAAACTAGTAAAACATGTTCTTACTGATGGGATCCTTGATGACGATCTCCGACGTGGTTTCGATGAACGGCCCCACTCCGATGGCGTTCTCCGCTGCCACTCTGAAGAAGTACATCTTGCCATTGATGAGGCCGTGGGCCACGGCTGTGTGCCTGGTCACGGTGAAGGAGAGCGCGGTCCACGCCTTTCGCTCGGACTCACGCTTCTGTATGACGTAGTTAGTGATGGCGGAGCCGCCGTCGTCCTCGGGGAAGCCCCAGTTGAGCTTGCAGGAGTCCTGGGTGAGGTTCTCGGCAGTGAAGGGGATGCCGACAGGCCCAGGGGCGTCTAGGGAAAAAACATCATAGTATCAACACTCGGGTTCGAATTTCTACAGCACTGATCCAGTGTGTGTATGGAGGACAGCTGAATTATTAATTTAGTAATAATTACAAAACGTATGTTGCCTCACTTTTCCCATTTAATTGTAATACATTAAAAGCATTGTTTTAATTACTGTATTAGTTTCATTGGTACTATGCATTGCTAAAACGTAGTTTTCCGTCTACGATATATTCTGTCATTCATCAGTGTCCTGTTAAATGCTTACCGAGCACTTCCACAATGATTGCCTTCTTCTTCTCCCCTGCGGGGTTATTGGCGGTCAGAGTATAGACCCCCTGGTGCCTCCTGGTGCAGGGCTTGATGACCAGAGAGGAGCTGATGGAGGTGGTCTCCACCACGGCCTCCAGAGGCAGGGAGCCATCATCTCGCTTCCAGGTGATGTTAGGAGCCGGCTGGCCAGACACGTAGGCAATGATACGGATCACACCGCCAGCGTGGACCACCATCTTGTCCTTCACGGAGGCGTCCAGGTCAACCTCGGGAGCAACTGTGGGCGAGGACAAACGATGTGTCATAGTAGAATAACCTTTAGAAACCGTATATTGAATTATGAGACATCCGTAAAGAAGTAAGACAGTAGTGAAATTAAGAAAAAAACAGTCATGTAGCCCCTCCACAAAGATTTATCTTTTGTAATGTTAAAAATAATGTTACATTAACTACGATTTTTTTATAACTATGTAAAGGTTTGACGCAACTCACTAGTCCTGTCTTTGACTTCTATGACCTCTGGCACCTCCCCAGGTTCACTGAGGCCTGCAGCGTTGAAGGCCGTCACTCTGAACCTATAGGACCCGCCCGTCTTCAGACCGGTGATCACCAGCCTGGTACCTCTCACCTCCTTCTCCTTGGCCTGACACACATACACATTAGAACAACATTTATTCATAAAAAAATATTTTGGTTATTTTATGTGGTTCGATTAATTTTTATAAATGTGTATTTGTTTCAACTGTTTTGGATTTAATTTGATAATTTAAAAAGTATTCGATTTTGAAAGTTTTTAATTCACATTTGAACAAAATAAGGGAAATAGATGTGTAATGATTTACTCACCTTGACCCACGCCTCTGTTCCCTCCTCCTTGTACTCCACCCAGTAGCCCATGATTTTAGCTCCTCCGTCCTTCAGAGGTGGGATCCACTCCAGGTCCACGGTGGACTTGGTCCAGTCTGTCACTTTGGGGGTGGGGGGTGCAGGTACGGCTGTGCAAACAGACACAAAGGTTTTATAGTTTTTGTGTCTTATGCCAACTAAAATGTATTAACAAGTAGTTCTTACAACAAATCAAACTTATCAGCTGTGGAGCTGCACAAGTATCTTAACGGATATAAGAGACATTCGGTAACATTGATAAGATAATGTTTGTTTCTGCTCTTTTAGACGTTCTCTTCATGAACAGATGTTTTAAACACTCACAGATGGGGTCTCTGGCGAAGATGGGGTCGGTGGGAGCGCTGGGCGGTCCACACCCTGCAATGTTCATGGCCGTCACCCTGAAGAGGTACTGGGCCCCCTCAATGAGGCCGCTCACCTCGTGGATCATCCCCAGGGGCATGACCCGGATAGGGTCGCGGGTCGTCCTGTTCCAGCGCTTTGAGGTGGTCTCCTTACGCTCCAGCCAATAGCCAGTGATGTGGCTGCCACCGTCATCCTCAGGCTCCTCCCAGTTCACCGTCATGGAGTCCATGGTTACCACAGAGATGGTGGGCTTCTCACACTGGCCGGGTGCAGCTGCATGGGCAAAGGTCAGAGTTGAGTTTTTGTAAATGTTGCATAGAACAAATAGACTATAACGAAAGCACAATACTGAAGCTATGTATAAAACTGTTATTGTTCTGAAATACAGCAGTTAAGATAAGTGGTAAATATAAAAATTTGTTTATACATTGTTGATTTAAAAGTTGGTTGACAATGTTAAAAAACGGTTTGCATAGTGACAAACACATATTCAACATTTCTATAAAATTTTGTATATTAATTATTATATTATATTATTATATTATATTGGAATTATATTGTTCATTATAGGTATTTTACATATCAACAATGACAGTTGGTCTTATAATACTCTAGCAATACTATCCTGAATGTGGATTAGGTGTGTTCTAGTAAGACTATCCTGAGGGTGGTTGCAGTGTGTGTTCCACATACTGTAGAGGTTCCTGGCAGCCTCGGGCGTGCTGTCCAGGGGGTCTCCGATTCCGTACTTGTTCTGAGCCATGACACGGAACACGTACTCGTGCCCCTCCATCAGGCCCTCCACGGTAAAGATACGCTCTTTAGGCTCGTTGGTCACGGGGATCCAGGTCTTCCTGTTGGCCACGCGTCTCTCGATCACGTAGTTGGTGACCTTGGAGCCTCCGTCGTCTTTAGGGGGAAGCCAGGACAGGGTGATGCTCTCGGCTCCGATTGCCTCGAACTTAATCGGGGCAGAAGGAGGTCCAGGGCGCCCTACAAAAAAATACATTTAAAAACAGCTATTATTAGTGCCATGAAATCAACAGCTAAAACGTTATACAAAACATAGTCATGAAAGTAAAAAAAAGTATATTATTTTAAGTGAAAAAAATGTCTGAGTGACATGAACTTTGTGTATTAAAATAGCAAGGCCTTATGTGATACATAATAGGTACATCTCTTGTTATGAATGAAAGTTGACATATACCCAGGACATTAAGTCTCATCTCCTTAGTGGCTTTCCCCATGCTGTTGCTAGCCACGACCGTATAGAGGCCGGTGTCGGGGCGTTTGCCCTGCTGGATCAGCAAGGTGCAGCTGTCGTCGGACACTATCTTGTTGATGTGTTCGTCGTATTGCACCTCCACCTTGTCGTCGGCCTTGTGGGGAGGAGCCTTGTACCAGGTGAGGGTTGGGAAGGGACAGCCTCGGACCTTAGCCTTGATGCTGATATCCGTTCCCTGCTCCACTTCCATGAACTCACCCAGCTCCAGCACTGGGGCACCTTGGAAACAAAAGAAAACATCTGTTCAATTCACAGTGTTTACATTTCATTGCTTTTTTAATACTATATTCTTTTCTGATATCAACTTTTGCCAGTTTTTTTATGAACGTGAACATTTAGTTTGTGTGTAATATTTACGGGTCTGGTCTTTGATGAGGATGGGCCCAGCAGTAGATGAAGGTCTGCTCGTCCCAACCTCGTTGTGAGCCTTCACACGGAACTCGTACTCGTCGCCCTCAGTCAGGTCCTCAATCTTGTAGTGGGTGGTGTCGACGTCACGCCTGTTGACACGCCTCCAGGCCTCCTTCTTGCCGCTGTCGTCCCAGCACAAACACTCCACGGTGTAGTGTGTGATGGGGGCGCCGCCGTCGTTTTTGGGTGCCTTCCATGACAGGTTGACTGACCCCTTCACCACATCCAGAACTTTAACTCTAGTGGGAGGATCAGGAGGATCTAGTAGGAGAGGACATGGAAATATTAGCACTGGACATTTAATATACACCAAATCTAGGCAATATATTTTACATTTTCATACTCTTAACGTAAAAAGCTATTCTAGCTATTATACATTCTAATAAGTGACATTTGTTTGTGTCATGATTTTGGTGAAAAATATTTGCTTAAGTTCACCACTTCTCTTTATGCAACAATTGAGTCCCCTCCACTTACGAATGGGATCTTTAGCCTTCGCTGCGTTGGGGGTCTCGATGTACGGCCCCATTCCGAAACGGTTCTCGGCCCTGACGCGAAAGATGTACTCCTCTCCAGCGATGAGGTCCGGCACGATGAAAGACAGGCTGGTACAGGCAGGGTTGACCTTGGTCCAGGCCTTGCCTGTGATACACTTCCTCTCCAGGAAGTAGCTCTTGATCCTCTCTCCTCCGTCCACCTCCGGAGCCTTCCATGTCAGCCTGCAGGTTCCTCTGGTGATGTCACTGACTTTCAGGTCCCTTGGTGGACCAGGCAGGTCTGGACAAGAGTAGTATATATTAATACATACACATTAGTGTTAATATAAATATTTTTTATTTACTTTTTATTTCAACAATGTAATGGAAATTGCTTTTTTTTCCCAAAATTAAACTGTTGCATTGTTCCATTTAATATTTTTTTGTTTCAGTGCTTTTAGTTAATTTCTTACCAAGAATGTTGACTCTGACTTTCACTACTCTGTGTCCAGCAGGGTTCTCTGCATTGATGATAAAACGTCCACAGTGGTTGAGCTTGGCCTCAGGAATGGTGATCACTGAGGTGGTGTCCGTGGAGTGGATCTGAGGACAAAACCACATTGTGTTTAAACATATTATTATCGTGGCCTAATTATTTATTATTGACTAATTACAGTTACAAGAATCATGATTTTTTAAATGTTTTCCTAAATAGTAACGATATTCTTTTTTCTGGTTCACATTTGATTTACAGTTTACAAAAAATGGTCATCGTTGGAATAGGGTATTTACCTCTGAGTCGATAGGAAGAGTGTGAAGTTCATTCTTCTTCTCAGTCTCAGCAGTTCCATCAAAGTTCCAGGTGACCTTAGGAATGGGTCTACCTGTGATAGTGGCAGGGATTTTCACTGTGGTGCCCGCTCGGCAGGACAGCAGGTCATGAGCACTGATGTCCAGAGTGATAGCAGGCTCAACTGAGAAAGTCAAATGAAAATACAAATTACAATTATAATAACTATTTGGCATTTAATTCTGCAAACGGTATTTAGTTTACATTTTAGTTATTACATTTACTTAATTTCTGTAGTTAAAACAAATCTATATAGAGTGAAGAAAGAAATGTAGTGTGTTTTTACTGAGGATATCCTGAACAACGATGTCATTTGTCTTTGCGCAGGGATCAGACTCTCCAGCTGCGTTGACTGCGTAGATCCTGAACTTGCACTTCTTGTTCTCCTTCAGGTCCGGCACGGTGAACTCGGTTCCTGGGTAAGGTTTCTCTGGATTCACCCTCCTCCAATCAGGAGTGCCTTCCTCGTGGACCTCTATGAAGTAGCCCTTGATTGGGCTTCCGCCATCTTTGTCTGGAGGGTTCCAGGTGAGGGTAATACTGCTCTTTGTCTTGTCCTTCACGTCAGGGCATGAAGGAGGATGAGGACGGTCTGGGAAAAGAGAGTTAAGAGTTATGTATTGTTCAATATTTCAACTTAAATACTTATGGATTGTTGAAAACGTGTAGTTTTTAGTAATCTTATTTCAGTCAAGATTAAACCAGATTTAAATGTTTATGAGTAGAAAAGGGGGTAGAAACGACAGCTTACTGCATGGATCAGCTGCGACGCAGGACTTGCATGCCTCGCTGGGAGGCCCAACTCCCGCAGCGTTCTGCGCCATTATCCTAAACTGGTACTCAGAGCCTTCGATGAGACGCAGCACGTTGTACTGCAGACCCTTCACTGCCGGCTTGGTGACCGGAGCCCTGTTGACGCGGCCCCAGTAGACGGCTCCCCTTTCCCTCTTTTCTAGCCAGTAGCCCTGGATGGAGGAGCCACCATTGTCCAGAGGAGGCTCCCAGGTCACCAGCATGGAGGTGGCGGTGTGGCCAATGATCTTGGGATTGCGAGGAGGTCCGGGAAGACCGAACGGATCTCTGAGCTGGACTTTCTCGGAGTCGCAGCCTTCGCTGACTCCGTATTTGTTCTCGGCTTTGATTCTAAACTGGTACTGCCAGTTTGTGAAGAGTTTGTACACCTAGGGGGAATTCATTACAGAATTAATTAGGATTATTTTCATAATATTCATAATTTATATATTTTTTTATAAACTTTTTTTCCTATATTGTACATATTGTTATGTTTATTATATATTTATACTTATTTGATATACACTTATTAGGTTTTTATTTCATGAAACGATAGTTATCTGATTAGATTTGATATTTCACATACTCCGTATCTTCTGTCAATGACGTGGCAGGTTAGCTGTTCATAATCGGACTTCTTCTTGCTGGCGTCCCTCCTCTCTACGATGTAGTTTGTGATCTCACTGCCTCCGTTATCCTCGGGGGCGTCCCAGGTCAGATAGCAGGACTCTGACTTGATGTCAGACACCACTAAGTTTCTAGGAGGAAGAGGACGATCTGAGGAGGAAATCATTGAGGTACGCATTAGTGCCATTTTGTATTTTTACTTGTTTTTTTATTTATTACCTCTTGTATAGCTATTTGTTGTAGTGCAACCTTGAGTGTCCTTGAAGGCACTAATCTGTAATGCAGCATCTGTAAATACATTTTTGTTGAAGCATGAAGAAAGATACTTTTCAAGAGCTCACTTACCAAGAACTTCCACGTGAATAGTGTGGTGCGCTTTGCCGTAGCAGTTTGTGCCGGTGAGTTTGTAGTCTCCCTTGTCCATCCTGACCGTCACAGGAATGATGATCTTGGTGGCCATCTTGGTCTTGCTGATTTCCTCAGTCTCCATCAGCAGCTCGTCGGTGGGCTTTTCAATCACCACGTCGTCTTTACTCCACTGGACTGTGGGCAGGGGCAGACCGTCCACCTCCGCTGGGATGCCGATGGCGGAGCCTCTCATCACAGTGATTGTGTTCTTCTTGAAGTAGCTCAGTATGGTGATATTTGGAGGGACTAGAAAAAAAAAAACACAATTTGATTTATTGACAAATTAACAAGAGTTATATATTTTATCTGCATAATTAAAAGAATATCTATATATGTTTATATTTTTTATAATTTTAATTGCGTGTACAGTGTTTTAGGTGTTTGAGTTCCCTACTTTCATTGTCCTGGATTTTGACGTTGATGGCCTTGGAAGGGTCTCCGTGTCCCACCTCGGTCACAGCTGTCACGCGGAACTGATACATCTGGCCCTCGGATAGGTTCTCGATGCTCCCGCAGCACTCGGTGAACAGCTTACGGCTGGCCGGCTCAAACTCAGTGCCGTCGTGCCTCATCTTCTCCACGTAGTAGCCGGTGATGGGGCTGCCTCCGTCGGTCCGAGGGGGCTCCCAGGCCAGGCTGATGGTGGTCTTCCCCCTGTCGGTGTAATGCAGCTTCTCCGGAGCGGATGGTGTGGCTGAATGGAAAGGAAGATGTGATACTTTAAGCTTTAAAAAAGCAATTAAAATATAAAAAATATATTTAAATGAACGCAACACATCAAGATATGTATTGATGTTTATATAAATATTTATTTATATGATATACTTTTATATTTACAGTACATATACCTTTGGGGTCATCTGTACAGATATGTATTGTTGTTAATGTAGACTCTTATTTATATAATTTACTTTTATTTATATGTATATATATATATATACGTATATATATAATGTATATACCTTTGGGGTCAGCTGCGAGGATAGGTCCCAGGTCAGCGGGCGCTCCATCTCCGTACTTGTTCCTGGCAATCACACGGAACATGTACTCCTCCCCGTCCAGCAGGTCTCTGATTTCACACCTACAGGAGGCTGTCTCCACAGGCTGCCTGAACAGCTGCATCTTAGCGTCCTTCTTCAGCACCTCATAGCCAATCACGTCGCTGCCACCATTGTCGATGGGGTCAGCCCAGGTGATGATGATGTTCCTCTTCGTAACGAGAACAGTCTTCAGGTCCACCACGGGCCCGGGTACGTCTAGGGAACATCAGAGAGAGATTGAGAGGAAAACTAAAGAACAACAGATTTACAGGACGACTAAACCGATGGATAAAACTGCATATATTAATTCAATTCAGTAACACATTACTAAAAGTAACTATCCTGCTAGAACATTAAGAGAAAAACGATAAAGCATACGGCATATAATGCATCCATTTCTAGATTTAGTTTTTGCCAAAAAACTAGATCTGAATTAATTATTGTATGAGTAACAGTCACTGTCCCACTAGAGACACAAGGAAATAAATAAAAGCAGCGATGTCAAACTCACCCATCACATCCACTTTGGTGGAGGCGGACACGGTCCCACTGCTGTTGGTGCCGGACACCTGGTACATGCCATGGTCAGTCCTCAAAGCGTACTTGATGAACAGAACGCTGTTCTTGCCCTCGGTCTCGATCACGGCTCTCTCCTTATCGGGCTCGGCCTCGTCCTTGGTCCATTTCACCTCAGGCTGAGGTCTGCCCGTCACCACGGCAGGGAGACGCAGAGGCTGGCCGGCCTTGATGATCACTCCGTTCTTCACGGAGTCGTCCAGCTTTACGATAGGTGGTTCTGAACAGACAATAATAAATAACCTTTTTAGTTACCCCTTTACATGAGTGACATTGGTGCAGCTTTACGATAGGTGGTTCTGAACAGACAACAGTAAATAACCTTTTTAGTTAGGGTTAGGTTACATGAGTGACATAGGTGGCTGTGTTCCTTTCCTTCAATATTTTAGCTTTATGTTTAAAAGTTTGATTTCAACAAACATATCTAAGAAAAGAGTTTGGGTAATAACAACTTAAATGCAACACATTATCCATACTGTATTTTATTTAATGTAGTAGAATTGTGAAAGGTTACCTTGAGGTTCCATGACAGTGGCGGGGTCGGTGAGGCCAGGCACACCAGGTCCCGCGTCGTTGACGGCGATGACTCGGACTATGTAGTCGGAGCCCTCAGTCAGACCGGTCACAGTGAACTTCCTGTCCTTGCAGAGCCTCTCCGTGCTGCGAGTCCAGTCCTTCTCCCCAACCAGGACCTTCTCAACATGGTAGCCAATGATCTCTCCTCCTCCGTTGTACAGGGGAGGAACCCAGGACACGAAGAGGGAGTCCTTGGCAGTGTCCTCGATCTTAGGAGTCGGAGGACCCGGTGGCACTGGAAGAGAAGACAAGGATTTAAAGATCGACTTGTTTATTGTTGATAGGTCTTAGCTTGAGTTACTGTAGCCACCTCATGCAAGGACCTAATCTGTGTGTTGGTATATTAATCACATATTGACAATAACATTGAGTAATTTGCATTGACTAAGGTTAAACACCATCTCGTCATGATAATATCGATTGATTATTGATTTATCCTTAATCATTAGTATAACTCACAGATGGCGTCCATGGTGATGGTGGGGTCGGTGTGGGGGCTGAAGGGCCCGGGTCCGGCCAGGTTCTCTGCACACACTCTGAAGATGTAGGCCAGGCCTTCCATCAGGCCCTCGATCTTCATGGCCAGACAGTTAAGCAGAGCGCGGTTGACCCGTGTCCAGTGCTTGCTGTTGATCTCCTTCCTCTCAATCCAGTAGCCCAGGATGGGGCTGCCGTTGTCCTTGGGTTCGTGCCAGGAGATATTCACACTGTTGGCAGTCACCTCCAGCACTCTGGGTGTGTTGGGCGCATCGGGAGGATCTAACACGTAGGCAGAGTATGATAATGGTAAACTAATATATCATAAAATGTCTTTTTATAAATAGTGATAAAAATATATCACATTAAATGTTTTTTATAAATAGTGGTTAGAAGTAATGAAAAGTGTTACGTTACCGTTTTTCTTTAAGAAAAATGTAAAGAGTATTAAAAACGTTATGCATATTTACCAAATTGGTTCTTTGCCACCAATGGCTCGGTAATGCAGGGAGGCCCAACGCCAAACTTGTTCTCAGCGGTGATTCTGAAGATGTACTCCTTCCCTTCGATGAGCTTGGTGACGGGATAGGTGCATCCTTTCAGAGTGGAGGTGATGGTGATCCAGCCGATCTCGTTGTTCTTGTTGTCCTTCTTCTCCAGGATGTAGTTGATGATGTCACTGCCGCCGTCGTCCAGAGGTGGTTCCCAGTTGCAGACCACAGACGTGTTTCTGATCTCGTCAAACGTGAAGTTGACTGGAGCACCAGGTTTGTCTGTGCATTGTCACATAAACGTATTAGATTAGGCTGAATTCAAACCACAGCCACAGTTTCTTAAACTAATAGCCTGTAAATTATAAAATCAGATATCATATCATGTATCGCGTTACATATATAATTGCACCTGCGTGTGTGCCTTCTGCGTATATTAGTTTGTTTATTTTATTTTTTATTTAAGACGGGCTAACATACCGAGGACGTTGACAACGCAGGAGGCGGTAGCGACGCCGTGGGAGTTCTCCACCTGGATGGTGAAGTGTCCGTGGTCTCTTCTGATGGATTCCCGAACCATCATGGCGGACTGGCCCTTCTTGGACCGGTCGAAGGACAGGCGCTGCAGCAGAGGGGTAACAGGCACTTCCTCAGGCTCTGGCACCGTGGTCTTCTTGGTCTTCTTCTTGACGATGAGAGGAGCGGGTTCCTTCTTGGGCTCCTTGGTGACATCATGGTCGTTTCTCAGCCAGGTGACGGTCGGGTAAGGGGAGCCTGAGATGAAAGCGTCCAGACGGATCTCCTCGCCCTTCTTGACGGCCAGGCCGTCCTGTATGCGAGCGCTGAGGGTGACCTTAGGCTTGTCTAGATTCAAAATGGTTTCAGAATTCAGAGGGTATCAGATCACTTGTTGTTGGATGCGCAAATATTGGAACTACTATGATACAGAGTATCGTTTTGGTTATCATAATTGTACATACTATAATATACGACATATAATTAACTGGATAGCAGTTTAGTTAGTGGTGTCCATACCAACGGGGTCAGCAGCCATGATCAGCTGGGTGCTACGAGAGGGCTCGCTGACTCCAGCGGCGTTCTCTGCTCTGACCCGGAACTGATACTCCTTCCCTTCCTCCAGCCCTTCGACCTTGTAGGTGAATCCGGGGACCAGGGATGGGTTGATCCTCTCGAATTTGTCTCCATCCTTCACTATCTTCTCCAGGACGTAGCCCATGATGGGGCAGCCACCATCGTACTCCGGAGCCTTCCAGGATACGGTGATGGACTTGGAGGTCGGGTCGTAGGCCTCCACCTGGACAGGTGCGTCCGGTTTCTCTGTTGAAATTGAAAAAGAGAAGAGAATAGCAGTGTTATAATGTTAATTTATATATTATAAAATAAGTAAAATAATATAGAGAGAAATTATCTTTTATTTGTTTTGGTATTACTAGAATGTGCCATGCTACACAAACAAATAAATGTGAAAATCTTAGTCTTTAACAAAAAGACATAGAGGACATTTATATTCTTGTGAACAAAATAATATTAAATTATATTAAAATAAAAATTTAATTTCAAAGTAGGGCTGGAATAACCTCAAAAAGAATAATCACAATACTTACGCTTGATCTCCTGAGTGATGACGCTGTTGCGGAGATCCAAGTACACTCCTGCGCCGACCTTATTGACCGCCTTGACCCGGAAGAAGTACTCGCAGTTCAGGTAGAGGTCCTTGACTGTCCAGGTCAGGACGTTTTCTCCGGACATGACGGGCACAAAGGTCTTCTTGGACGCCTCCCTGCGCTCCAGAATGTAGTGGAGGATGGCGGTGTCTCCGTCAAACGTAGGAGCTTCCCAGCTAATGCGGCAGGAGTTCTTGGTGACCTCGTCGGAGGTGATGTTCCTGCACTGGCCAGGCAGCGCTGAAAAAGGTAATAGGTTGAAACAGTAAGTTTGAATAGTTTATCCTGTTTTCAATAACCAATGTAGAGGAAAATATATCATGTGGCGTTGCTCACAGATGACTTTGACGTTGAAGGCTCCTGTGGCACATCCCATATTGTTCCTCAGGGAGAGGAAATACGTGCCGGCGTCGCCACGGTGACACTTAAGCAGCTCAAGGTGAGCTGTTTTGAGTTCACAGGTCATGCTGAGCCTGTCGCTAGGCTCGCAGTCACAAAGGTCGACCACTGTCTGCTGCTGCCAGATCATCTTGGGCATGGGGATGGCTCTGTAAGGGGATTGGAGGTGTAGTTTCTCCCCCTTGATAACCACAACGTCCTGCGTTTCCACCTCCATACTGGGCTCGCCTAAGAGATGACAAAAATATATCCCCATTAAATATAGTATGAAATGTCCCCTTGACATAATATTCTTGTAAATTGTAACAATATTTTTGATACATCAGTGTAAAAAATATAATCCCCCCCCCCCTATTTTTCTGAATTTATTGCCCCCTAAAAAACAGACTAATCTTCTATTGCATTCCAAGGTTTGGTTTGCCAAGTGTTTTAGTTCCCTGCAGTACCTACAGTACCGCCACCTTGTCTGTGTTCTGTTTGTCTGTGATAGTCATTGTGTTAACTAATTATGGAAAGTCACATGAAAAAAAAATCACTTACAGTCTGGATCCTTGGTGAACACCTTGTCAGTGACATCTGATGGATCGCTGACACCGTTAGAGTTGATGGCCCGGACCCTCAGGACGTATTTCTTCTCGGGCTTGATGCTCTCCTCCACGCGGTACTGCAGCTCCTTGATGGGGCGGTTGTTGACCCGGAGCCACTTGAGCTCCGTGCGGGCCTCTGCGATCTCCACATGGTAGCCTGTGATGGGACTGCCTCCGTTCTTAGCCGGTACCTTCCAGGAGATGTTGATGTGCTCTCTGCTGGCATCGGGGATCACCAGCTCGCGAGGAGGAGATGGTGGGCCTAGAGCGAAGGAAAAAAACAAAACCTTTAGGATAAACTAACAATACATTTATCTGATTTATTGTACTTCTATGGCAATCACCCCCCCCCCCCCCCCCCCCAAAAAAAGAGAGATCTTTTTTTTTTTTTATTAAAATAGATTTAGTATTACATTACAGCTGTCTTTCATATATATATACACATTTTTTATGTATATATATATATATATATATATATAAGGAGCTGTCACTATTCCAAACTTACTAGTAGCGTCTTCAATGGTGATGATCTCAGTGGGTTCACTTGGGTGTCCGACTCCGGCCTCGTTCTCAGCACGGACCTGGAACTGCACCTCCGTTCCCTCGTCGACGTCAGTCACCTTGTACTTGCACTCCTTATCCGGGGTCTTGCCAGACTTCAACCAGCGGGTGCCCAGCTTCTCCTTCTTCTCAATAACGTACCTGGAAAACAAACAAGTTGATGATGTAAGTTTGTGATTGTTTTTTTAACTTGTTTGTAATTGTTGGCGATGACATTAATACTGTTTCTTTAAATTGCATAATACACTAAACATAAAAGATTAAGTAACATCCAATCTAAATAAGACAATGTTAGTAAACTAGACTAGACATTGCTGAAGTGCAGTCAGTTTGTGTTCATGCCATACTTAGTAATGGGTCTTCCTCCATTGCTCTTTGGCGGCTCCCACTTCAGATCCACGTGTCTCTTGGAGACTTCTACCACGGTCAGGGCGTATGGGGGCCCGGGAGTGGCTGGAAAACAGACCAGAAAGTCACTCATCACCACATATTCGGTAATTGAATAAACAAAAATATAAATATAAATAACACCACAGTATTTCCCGATCAGAATAAGAGAGCAACAGGAGATTGTGGATGAAAGCGTGAGAACTCACTGAATGTATCCTTAGCCAGAACAGCGTCCTCCAGCTCGCAGAAGTCACTCTGTCCCACGGCGTTCTCTGCAGCGACGCGGAACACGTAGAGGGTGCCCTCGTTGAGGGGCGTCACGGTGTACTTCAGCTCCTTCACCGTGGTGTCCACAGCAGTCCACGTCTTACGCCTCACGTCCCTCTTCTCCACGATGTAGTTGGTGATGGGGGAGCCTCCATCGTTGTCGGGCGCCTGCCACTTCAGGTCGGCGTTGATCTTTGTGATGTTAGTTACTTCAAGCCAGCGAGGCTCGGATGGAGGATCTGTGGAGCAGACGAAAAAAAAAACTTTCACATAAATTATATAATCTCTTCTAATTTAATGCTTTCTTAACTGCTTATTCTGTTTACTAGGTCCTTTAAGCATCTTTGTACGATACTAGTGTTAACAAGGTTTAATCAGTTGAGTTTTGGATATTATGGTAGTTCTAACTTACAGAGTCTCTCCTTGCAGACCACGGGGTCACTGGGGTCGCTGGGTTCACTCTCTCCTGCCTTGTTGACAGCTCTGACCCGGAAGGAGTACTCCTGCTTCTCCATGAGCCCCTTCAGGAAGTGCTCTGTGGTGGGGACGTCTTCTGCTGTGCGAACCCAGTCTTCAGTTCCGGTTTTGAGGAACTCGATGACGTAGGAGTCAATCTTGGCACCGCCGTCGTGCTCGGGCCTGGTCCACACCAGGAAAGCGGAGGTCTTGGCGATCTCCTTGACGAATGGTTTACCAGGTGCCCATGGTGGATCTGGAAGAAACAAATAGTTATTTAAGCTTGTTGTTGTACATTAATCCCTGTAGTACTATAATACTTAAACATTACTTGATGTGTGACATAATTGCTGCAACTTTGTATGAAGCTGTTTGAAATGCATGTATTATTTGTCCTTGTTTTTTCCACAATGTGAAACATACCAATTGGATCCTTGATCAAGATAGGATCTGTCTCATCACTTGGTTTTCCTGGTCCTGCAAGATTCTCGGCCAACACACGGAATCTGTACTTCTTCTTTGTGGGAAGTCCCTTCACCCTGAAATCAGAGCATGAGGACAGTAGGATAGTGAGGACATCATTTGTTTGTAGGTTTTTCAAAAATGATCCTTTTAAAAATGATTCTGACAGTCTAATTATAATTTTTTTTGAAGGCTTGTCATTGCGTTTTTATTCATTTATTTTTATTATTCCGGTTTGTTTGCTGAAGAAAGATTTTTTTCTAACAGCTGTTGTAGTACCAGGTTTTACCTGAATGTCGTGTCCTTGATGGGCAGCTTATTGCATCTGACCCACTTGTCACTCTCTGGATCAAACTTCTCGATCCAGTACCCTGTGATAGGACTTCCACCGTCCTCATCCGGCTCGAACCAGGTCAGGGTCACGGCGTCCTTGGCAATGTCCGAGGGCGTCACTCTGGTTGGTGCACCAGGAGGGTCTAAGACGGCAATAGAGGTTAACATTAACGTCAGGAATGTAAACATTGGTATCTGAAACGTGCAGTTACATTGATGCTTGAGGAACGTGTTTGGATATTTAATCTCCTACAGGCCCATTCCTTTTCATCCATTATTTCAAACGCAGTCAAACCAACAAAAAAATTACGTCCTTGAATAGATATTGCATTACGAGCATTTTATTATTTTGAAGATAGAAGGTTTCCATACCGAAGGCGTATTTAGCGATGATTGGCACGTGCTCCAGAGGATCACCGATGCCATACTGATTCTCAGCCTTGATCCTGAACACGTATTCCTGCATAGGGGTGAGCTTGCAGGCTTTGAAGGTGGTTTGTTTCACAGTGGAAGACAACTTTTCCCACTCTTCTTTGTCCGTCCTGCGTTTCTCAGCGATGTAGTTGGTGATCATGGAGCCTCCGTCGTCTCTGGGGGGGTTCCAGGCCAGAAGGCATGTCTCGTTGGTAATCTCAGAGATGTCGAAGGCGGCTGGAGGACCAGGCTTATCTGAGGGGAGGAGGAAACACAACCGCACATTTTACTTTCAAGTTATTATTATAATGACCTATATGTTGTTTTATAACTTATAATTAATAGAGATTTAATGAACATCTTAACATACTAAACATAATAAAAATGTGTGTAATTACCGAGAATGTTGACGTCGATGGTGGCGGTAGCACGTCCGCCGGTGTTGGTGGCTTCGATGATGTAGGTGGCGCTGTCTCCTCTGGTCGTCTTGGCCACGGACAGTTTGGAGTGGCCGGGCTTGGTGTCTATGGTGACCCGCTCGTCACCCTTCAGGACCAGGTCTGCTTTGGTCCATTTCACTCTGGGTTCAGGCTTCCCTGTCACGTCGGCCGGCAGCTCGATCTTTGTTCCGGCCCGGGCGGTCAGACCCGCCAGCAGCTTCACGTCCAGCTGAATAGCGGGAGGCTCTACAAAGATAAATCATAGCGTATTACATTTTACAGTTATTCATGTTGTTTTTATTTAGTTTTTTATTTGTTTTGAAGTTGTATTTCGTTTACGAGATGATAGATGTGGTTTTGTGAGGGGGAGTTTGTGTCTCCATAAGGGTTTGTTTACCTTTGGCGTCCACAGCCAGGATCTCATCGGTCTCTCTGCAGGGCTTGCTGGCTCCCAGTCTGTTGATGGCTCTGATACGATAGGCGTACCACTGACCCTCAATCAGACCTGTCACCTGGAACCTACAGCAAAACAACACCAAGGAGTGTATTTTAACATGGATCCAAAAACACATTTTGAGCCATACACTACTTTAAAGAATGTGAATTATCTTTATATTTGATCAATATATACATGTTTACAGAGTGACAGCCCCCTCCAGCTGTATATTTGATCAGCACAGATACAGTGTGTTTACAGAGTGACAGCTTACTTTAGCTCTGGCATGGGGTCCCCACAGGGTTCCCACTTATCCGTGCCACGCTGGCACTTTGT